>LZPO01044191.1:507172-527660 GCA_001675575.1 Neotoma lepida
TGTATGAGTGTTATGCTTGCATTAGATCCCTTGGGGATTGGATTTACTTATGGTTGTGAGCCACCATGTGGGTGCTGGGAAACAAACCCAGGTCCCCTGGAAGAGCAGCAAGTTCTCTTAACCACTGAACCATCTCTCCAGCCCTTGAGATCCAATTCCTATTGCTTTCTTCTCTCTATTTTACTTTAAACAAGCTTTTTTAGATTTATAAAAATCGAGGAGGTGGTCTAGAAAGTTCCTCTATGCCTCACCTCCAGCATCCTCTGTTAATATTTTATATCAGGACAGGACAGTCTGTGACAGTTGGCCATCCTGTCTCCTGGGGGCTCTACTGGGCTGTGACAACCCCCCAGACTCTCCTCATGGCTGACATATTTAGCATTTTTCGTGAGTATGCTCTCTGTAGAGGGCTCTTCCTCTGGATCTATCTGTGGCTTTTCTCAAGGCTAGGCAGGATGGGGACTCTGGGGAGGATGACCCCAGGAGAAGTGCCCTGCCTACGGTAATACAGCAGAGACTATACCGCCACTCCCCTTGCTCCATCCTCACCTAGCGCTGACACTGACTATGGTCCCCTGGCCACTCCTGAGTCTGTCAGGTTTGGTTGTGTGACTTTTCCTGGAGAGACATAAACAGTCCTCTGTTCACACAGATAAGTCACTGACCACAGACCAAAGATGTGATTCCACCTGAGTCCAGCTTGCTGACCTCACCAGCTTATGGCATNGGAAACAGTGGTGACTCCAGGCAGCTGCACCCTGAGAAGCCACCCCCAGCATAGGGGTGCCTTCCTGAAGTGCNCTGCTCAGCTTTCGGGCAGCTGCACTATAGAGCCATCTCTCCCAGGCCATCATTACTGCTTACGGAACCTGAAGGAGGACTTTTGAGAGTCATAACTTCCTCGGCCTCCTGAGTCTCTTAAGTTTCTTAGGATCCCCTAAGTTTCTATTCCCGAGTCTGTGAGCTCCTCTCCTACCTCCAGAAGAAAACACTTCAGAAGGCCATCTCCAAGACAGGCCTCTCCACCAGGGAGCCACCAGTTTCCCTGTCTTCAAACACCGCTTTGCAGAAGGGAGTCCCTGTGCAGCAGGGCACTGGTGCACACTGGTAGCTTCACACCATGTCCTTTTCCTTCTGGTCCTGTACCAGGATTCAGCAAACCATTTCTGCCAAGGACCAATGGTCCAGGGGCAAATAAGTCTGGCTTCCTGAGCCACACAGGGCCTGGGACAATTCCTTATCCTTGCTGTTTGTTATTGCCTGGAAATGATCATAGATAGCAAGCAAACTCATGGGTGCAGCTGTGTTTTAATAAATAATAATAATTATTTTCAAAGACAGCTGAGGTCAGGCAGGCAGCTTTGTCAATAAGGTACTTGCTTCATAAGCATGAGAACCAGGTGTGGTGGTGCACACTTGTAATCTTGTGGTTGGGAAGGCAGAGACAGGGGCATCTCTGCTGATCAGCCACGTAGCTAATCAGTGAGATCCAGGCCAATGAGAGACCCTGTCTTAAAAGTAAGTTGGAGAGGAACCACCTGATGTTGATACTTGGACTTCACACACACACACACACACACACACACACACACACACACACACACACACTTGCATAGACATCTGGAGTGATGCAATTGCAGGGGTGATGTAGCACTGAGTAACTGTTGTGTCCCTCTGTATTTGTGCGTTCACCTATGGAACCCAGACATGCAGCTCATCCCCGAGTCTCTTGCAGCTAAATCTTTCTTGACCATATGATCAGTTATCCTTTAGGAAAAATTCTCAGGGGACTGTGGCCTCAGGTCTATGCCTGTCATGGTCTTCCACACACTNCTTTTGAGCTCTGAGCCAGAACATTTGGCTCCATGTGGGACAGTCACTCAGAGAATGGGCCTGGGGAAGCTCATGTGGAAAGAAGGGTCTGGTGAGAAGGCCACAGGCCCCTAAGGCTCCTTCCTGCCCCCAAGCTGACATTGCAGGGGTCATGTTTGGTTTAGTAGACTCTGGAAAGCAGTCACCCCACCCATGCTGCCCCAGGTCTCAGGCCTTAAGCATCTGTAAAGTGGGGGGAACTTATAAACTAAAAGCCAATAGAGGGAAGAGTGTGAGAAGTGGGGGGGCAGATGGCAAGGGAGGCAGGATGCTCCTGGGTCCCCAGGATCTTGTGCCTGTTTTTCATTGCAAATGGCAGTCCTGCCACCCAATCATGAGGAGGAACCCACACAAGAGGGAGTATCATGAGGAAGGGACAGATAAATGTCATTCTGTAAAAAAAACCTGATCAGGATGTTGAAGCATGAAGTGAGTCTATGAGAAATCAGTGTTCCTGTGCCCCCAAATATTTACCAACAACCCTAAACAACACTCTGATTAAACTTAAGGGAAAAGACCAAAACTTAATGAGACACAAGAAACTGATTGAGAGAAAACGAGACCACGTGCACTGAAATCTGGCTTCAGGAGGGAATGGACACTATCCCTAAAGATCCCAGGGCTGGCATTGAACCCAGTCAGTGTTTGAAGGCATCTCCTGACTCATTCCTCCTCTTCTTCTCCTTTCTCTTCTCTCTCTCTCAGGAATGCCATGCACTGGATAAGCACAGATGTCTTTACTGTTGTAAGTCAGTTCACAGTGTACATGACTTCAACTAAACCTGTCTGGGTGATGGGGTGATGGTCAGCCTAGGATTTCTCGTTGGATCTGTGAGTGGCTGGGGCACCAATGATGGACTCAGGGAGACGCTGGCATCATCAGGGTTCTGCACATAAAGGAGAGCCTGAAGATGGACATCTGAGCTCTTTGGTGGAAACCCATCACCAGCCACATCGTATTGGCCAGGCTTCCTCCTTGCTCTTCCCACTTCTGTGTTCTAGGGCTGTAAGTACAGACAGCTGGGATGGGGTGCACAGAATGCTCTCTTTGTGCTTCTAAGACAGCCACAGCTTGCTTCTCCCCCTCTTTACCTTTCTCACAGGGATGCTGGCCCCGCCCTCCTCTTGCATTCACAGCCCATGATGTGGCAGAGATGAGCAGTGTGACAGCTGAGGTAGCATCGCATCCTGACAGGTGACCAAGTGTCAACCTGGAAACCTTGGGATGTTTTTGGAAGGTGGCTACCATGCTTTGAGGAAGCCCAGAAGTCGTGTGGAAAGGCCACATCTTGATGTCCTAAGCCCAAAATCATCTGAGGTCTTGGCCTAAAGCCCATATCTAGGTAAGTCAGATCTTCTGATGATTCCAGCCTCTAGTATCAAGGACTCCTAATTTACCATGAGTGACAATGACCTTGATCACATGGCAATATGGTGANTGTCACATATTTTCACAGTGAGGNTCTCTTTCCTCTTGCGATGTCTCTTTCGGAAGAGGGAGGGATGGTCTGGGCTCCACATCTTTAGGTGAGAGCAGTCATGCCCTAGGGAGGAACTGGGCTGTACCACACCCTTGACAGACTGGGGTCCTGTTGCTAAGGAGCAGGGGTCACGGCCCACAGCCCCACAGCATAAATGGGGATGCCAACATTTGTCTTTACCCATCAGAGGACCTTTATGTTCAATGTTCGGGTGCCCAGGGTTTGAAATAACGATGGGGGTGCTTTGAAAAGGGTGGCAGTTTTTGCCAGGGAGTTCATTCATCTAAAGACGGGTACCAGACACTGGGACAGACGCTGGGGCACAGTGTGGAGACAGCAGAACACAGTGCAGTCCTTTCGCTTCTTCTTTACAGAGTAAGCTGGGTGCCGGACTACACTTGCCTGCCTCCTGAGCAGTGGTGTGGTCATGTGACTAGTTGTAGCCAGGGGGTAAGAAGGGAAGTCATTGAGTCAGCATCTGAATGAAGACATGGGGGTTAATCTGAGGGGGTGGGTAAACTGGGGCAGAGATGAAGTGTTGAATTCTTTAGTGTGTGCATGTATGAGTGTGGTTGTGTTCATCCAGCAGTGTGCTTCTGGAGGCCTGAGACAGATGCCAGCTGTCTTCCTCTGGTGCTCTCCACCTCAGGGTCTCTCACTGGTACCCTGCTGCCTCTGCTCCTAGCTCTAGAGCTAGAGAAGCCAGATGCTGAGCCCTACCTTTCTGTGTGGGCACAAGGGATTGGAACTCAGGTCCTCTTGCTTGCACAGGAAATACTTTACCCACTGAGNCAGGCCCCCAACCCAATACCCAGGGCTTTTATTTTCTGCTCAGCTAGACACTCTGGCAGGGTGGTCCCTTGGATCAAAGCTGTTATCTAGGTTGCTTTAATGATTGTCTCCAGAGGTCCATAAACTCCGAGTCTAGTCAGTCTCACCCAACAAGAACTCTNTCCTGAGTCTACTTCCCCTGGCCTCGGGTCCTGAGAGCCATCACTTCTGTGAACTCATTTGTAAATGCCAACACCCATCTTGAATGTTTTGGGAAAATCTAATATTTTGTTCAGGGAAGAGGCAGCTGGGGCTGGTACTTCTATGATGCTGTCTTTGTCTTGACNCTCACCACAATGCAGAACTTATTTTTAAGTAGTTAGAGAGAAGGCTCAACCATTAAAAACTAGGCTTACAACCTAAAGGAGAATTTGGTCCCTAGCACCCGCAGCTGTCACTGCTACCGCTACACACAGACACACACACACCTCACATTTATAATCAGGCTAGAGTTCATGCTTCCTTCCTTCCTTTTCTTTTCCAATTTTGGGGGAGGGGAGAGCTGTTTGTTAAAAGGAAACTCTACCTCGAGGTCCCAGCCAGTCAGCAGGTCCTGGATGTAGGAAACCATTTTCTAGTTTGGGACACATGAGCCCGGGGAATTAGTGAACATTCCAGGTCAATTAGGGAAACAGCTTGCAGTTAACCCTAACTACTGCTGTCCGAAGCACATCAAATGCAGAGGGTTGCTGTCCTATGTCAATGTCAGAGGCAAGGCCAGGCCCCTGAGTCTTGATTTCAGGTCTGCCTGGCCTGGCTCACACATGCCCCAGATCATGAGGCAAGGAATAGTAGGCCTGTGTCCAAAGCCCCAGGAGCTTTTCCCCTGGCTCCCAGGCCTCCCACCCAACCCTAGAGGACTTGAGGATTAAAGGCAGGCTAAGTCTGGGCACCAGAGAAACAGGGGTTCCATTGCATTACTGCTTCCATCTTCCTATTGGGCACAGATGGGTCTCCCCAGAGAAGACAGAGCGATGTTTCAGCCAGAGGATCCCCTAAAACCAGAGCTCCTTCCAGGGCTGCAGGGGAGGTGGAGAGCTGCAGCACTTACCATCAGTATCAAATGTGTGATGCACTCAGAAGTCTCCTTCCAAGATGGCAGTCCTATGTCACTGCCCCGCCTCCCCCCTTCCTGTCATGCTCAGTTCTGGCCAGATATCTACAATACAGTCAGACACTCTGAAGACCTCGCTTCCACACCAGCCTTAGCCAGCCTTCCACAGTATCACTCCACACCCGCAGCTGCTCCNTCTCCTCCCAGAAATCCCCTAAGGCTTTTAACTTCCATTTTTAAAATGCTGATAGAATCCCATAGATTTTGAACCCTGTGCAGAGAGGGGAGACAGCAGTGGTGGTGGAGTGGGATGTTAAGCCTGAGTGAGGCAAGGATGTAGCCTGTGACCGGCACCCATTCCTGGCATCCTGGGGTGGGGAGTACTCAGTGGTCCTGTTTTGGCATGTGCTTAGCACTGCGCTGTGATCTGAGGTCATGGGATTACTTTACAGATCTCCATCTGGCGCCCAGCTCTTATTCATTTTTTGGGTAAGGAGTGAAACTTCATCAAAGGATGGGATAACTTAGTAGGAATTAAAATGTAGCTTTTGGGAAGCAAGCACTGGACTGTGTGGGGAGTGAGCAGATTCAGGCATTCAGGCATTTCCCCTTTTCTTTAGGAGAGAGGGAAACTTCTGCCTCTGCCAAGAGTAGGCAAGCTGGCCCCGTGTGGAAGGGCAGTTGGCCATGCCTAGAGAGAACACTGTACTCCTCCTTGATTCTTCCTCTATTGGACCTGGGTCACATGAGTTCTAACCAGCAGGGAGCATTGGCCAAGACGCCCCCTCCTCCAGTCTGTGTCTTCCCTGCACTCTCTGCTCCCCAGGGCCAGCTCTGCTGGCCCTGTCTCTACTGGCGTCCCATGTAGCCACANATCCCACCAGTGGCCCTGCTGTGGCTTAAAGCTGTTTTCCTTCCTCACCTGCCGAGGTCACAGCTGCTGTACCATCCCCTCTATGGCCTCTCAACTCTGCCANTGCTCTGAATCACCAGCCTCCTGTCCCCATAGCTTTCTCTGCAAAAGCAGCCATGAGGTCTGGTGTTTCCAAGGACAGGATGGGAAGGTGGCAGATGCTAGAGTGGCTGGGAGTCAACTCACGGAGGATCAGGCCTTCTCAGCTCAGAGGCTGCAGACCTGGAACACAGGCCCTGGTCCTTAAACNGGTCTGGAGCATAGGCCCTGGTCCTTAACGCCTTCCTGGACCACATGATCTCGGTGGCTTAATCTGATGAGGCTCATCCGTTATCTGTGGCCTGTGGGTCTAGACAGAGAGACTTACTTCCCTGTCCCTTTCTCAGTGTGGATTCTGCTTGGGAGTGTCATCAACTCTCATTTTGGCCTGCCTTGGGTTAGATGAGATGTGGCAAGGGACCTGCCAGCCTGCAGCTCTTTGAGCCAGGACCCAGAAGGCCTCAGGAAATTCAGAGGGCATCTCCACAGGGTCACAGCTTTGGTTTTGAAGGGACACTTTTAAGTGACAGCTGGCTCCAGACTCTCACCATTTAATCAAGTACATGGAAACACGGGACCAGGAAATTCACATTGTTATCTGTGATGCTGTGCCCTCCCCTCTTTTTAGAGATAGGGTCTCACTAGGTAGCCGTGGCTGGCCTGGAACCACCTAGACCAGGTTGGCCTCAAGCTCAAGAGATCTGCCTGCCTCTGCCTCCTGAGAGCTAGGATTAAAGGGTGCACCACCCTACCCAGCTTTTTATCCCTTTTGTACCTAGCAAAGGGTCAAGTAGGAGTGTAATGCAGGGCAACTTTTGACAGAAAATTTGACCCAGATGAACTTTTTAGCGGAAGTGAAAGACATGCAGGCAGTATGGACACCAGAAAGTTCCTGAATTAAAGACTACAGAGAAGAGAAGCTTTCTGACAGGGTTTGAAGGATGCCTATGAGCTCTCTTCCAAAAGGCAGTGTGAGAGGCCAATGGAGGAGGTTTGGGCTTTCCACCATGGCACTTATGGGGGTCATGGCCTTCTTACCTCCCTCCACACATATGCAAGGTGACCAGGCCTAGCTCTGGGGTTCCAGGAGGCTTATTTAGGGTGGAACCTTCCTCAGATGTGTGGGGTTCCAGAGTCAGACAGACTGGATTTGAACTCTAACTCTGCTGCTTATGTGGTCCAAGCAGGTGGATTAATCTTGACCCTTCCTTCCCACATTTGTGCAGTGTGCTTGCCTGAATCACCTCTGCTGGCTGGGGTCCACTGAGTCACACCCTAAACCCCTTGGTCCAATTACTGTCTCGGTGCTGGCATTCACAGCCATTCAGCAGCTTCGCAGGGCCATCTGAGCTGAGAGTCTATAAAAGCAAGCTCATGGAACATGTGTGCTTTGACCAGTTGCATGCAGGGTGCTTCTCTCAACTCTGGCCTGGTCAAATTTCCTTCTTATTCACCCAGAGTGGTAGGTGACGTCATAGCCCCAAAGAACCTGGCCCCCACAGGCAAATGGTGACAACCACTACTCCCTGAGGTCCTCTTGCCCACACATGCTCAGCGTGTGCTGCTGACTTTAGATATCACTGCTCAAGTTTCCTTTCTGGTGCTGTGATAAAACATTCTGACCCAAAGCAACTTAGGGGAGGGNAGAGTTTATTTCAGCTTCCAGGTCACAGTTCATCATCAAGGAAAAGCAAGGTGGGAACTTGAAGCAGAAANGATGGAAGAATGCAACTCACCTCTAGGTCCATGCTTAGCCAGCTTCTTATACAACTAGGACCACCTTCCCAGGGAATGGTGCCACCCACAGTGGGCTGGATCCTCCTATATCAATTAACCATCTAGACAACCACCTGCAGACAGGCCCACAGCCCAGTCTCGTCTGAGTAAGCTCTCGGTTGACACTCCCTTCTCAGATGACTCTAGGCTGTGCCAAATTGACAGATGATGCTAACCAGGACAGTTAGTTATTCATTTTGTTTTGAAGATGTGGAAACTGAGGCCTGCCTAAGTGTACACTGCTCAGCAGCTGCCCCANGGGCACTGCCTGGCCTCTGGAGGACTTCTGCACTGAGTTCTTTCCACAGAACAAGGTGATTCCATATCCATATCAGGAAGGAAGTACTGTCCTTATGATCAGCTCACAAGAGAGGAAAACTGAGGCACCATGGAAGCCATGCGTCCAGTCTCGGAGAGAAGAAGTTGCCTTCAGCCATCTTGACCTTGACTGCAAACTCTCAATGTCTTGGACTCAGCCTAAATCTCAGTTAGGGGTTGCTGACAGATGGAACCTGAGAGGAGGGTCAGCTAGGGGTGTAGTAGAAGGTGAAGCAAGGCAGGAGACCTGGAGGGAAGAGCATGAAAGGCTGTGGTTAGGCGCTTTCTTTCCCTCTGTGGGCAGCAGAGGCTGGTCAGGCGGATGCTCTGTGAGATGGGCCAAATAGGCCTCCTGTCCTCCTGTCTAGTGCTCAGAAGAGGAGGAATGGAGCCTCCAGCTATGCTCCCACAGGCTGGGGCGGGTGGCAATTCACCAATCCTTTTGGCTTCCTGTGTGTGAGCTGAACATAGTTCTGCAGATAGAGAACCCAGGGAGCCATTAGCACACTTGGGCACTTCCTCTATGCCATTTGGGGGTGGGGCACCAGGTAAGGTCTCCACCATCCTCAGCTCCTATTTGTGCTGTGGCTTCCTGAACTCTGCCGAATCCCCTCAGAATGGTCTCTGGTAAGGGTCATAGGCACCCCAACCCATGCAAACCTGGTGCTGATCTCTTGTCTTTCTAGAGGAAGCAAGGCCAGCAGACACTCTGGTCGGAGGTCCCAGGGGTCATACTGTCTGCTTGGTTCTCAGACTCAGCCCAGACAGGGGAGGAAAGGTCAGACACGCTTGGAAGAGAGTCCCCAGCCATGGGGAATGGCCATCCTGTGATCACAGAGGCTTCTTGAGACTGTCCCAGTCCAGCTTCCTGGAGCTCCTGGGCCGCACACTCTACTCCTTCTTGGGCCTTGCTGTCTGACGACAGGAGTGATGGATGGCAAGTCCGATCGTCAAAGCAGAGCCCAGGCCCAGGGGAAGAGCTACAGGCCTTGGGGACATGGCCCTGTCATCGGTCAGCATGGCTTGGGCTAGGTGCTGGTGATGGCCCCTGGCCTCAGAAGGGTTCTAAAGGAGCAACAAGGGAAGGGCAAGCCTCAGAGGCATTCCAGCAGTCTCTGGTGGCCACTGAGGAGCAGAGGACGCCATCTGTGAATATGTGTGTGTGTGCATGTATGTGAATGTGTGTGAGTGCATGTGTGCATGAGTGTGTGTGTGCACTGCACATCACTTTTGTGAATGGGTGGTTGTGGCAGAAGTCAACCTTGGGTGTTGTTCTGCAGGATACANACTGGGGTACTGGCCAGTGAGCCCCAGAGATTCTCCTGTCTCCGACTTCTCAGTGCTGACTCTCAGATTTTTTTTTTTTGTAGGTGCTGAGGAGGGAGCCCAGGTCTTCATGCTTGCACAGCAAACATATTTTACCTCTAGTCTTCCCAAGGNGTCACCCCATCCTGATGGTATTGATGGGGCACCCTGTGAATTTTAACAGCAGCTCCATGAGTAATTCTGATCTCATGACCATTGGATGGGTAAAGAAACTGAGGCATAGAGTTTGAAGTACTTGCCGACAGTCATTGTGGAAACCCAGACAACTTAGTGGGATTCACACATGGTTACTCAACCTCGGCCTTATTCTCACTCCCAGTAANATACAGGGAAGAGGAGGTGGCTGCCTTCCAAATGTTCACCAATGGTGGCAGGGACTCTCTGTGGACTGACCACTCTGTCCCTGTGGTAGTTTGAATGTAACTTTAGTTTGAATGTAACTAGTCCCCATAAGCTCATAGGGAGTTGCACTATTAGGAGGCCAGGCTTTGTTGGAGTAGCTATGGCCTTGTTGGAGAAAGTATGTCACTGTAGGGGCCAGCTTTGAGGTCTCTTTTGCTTAAGCTTCACGAAGTGTCACAGTCCACTTCCTATTGCTGCCTACATCTGATCAAGATGTAGCCAGCACCATGTCTGCCTGCATGCTGTCATGCTTCCAACACCATGATGACAATGGACTGAACCTCTGAAACTTTAAGTGAGCCACTGTAAGCATTACAGCTCAGATGGAAAGGGATCCTGGCAGTCAGGAGCCCAAGAGTACCACAAAGTCACTGTAAGTGCAGCAGCTTACAGCCCTGCTCCAGGGAAGGATTTCCCCAGTGTAACAACTCTGCCCAGGCAGGGGAGGATTTCCCCAGAGAAGCTGTTACAGTACTGCTCAGGTCCCCAGAGTGTAACAACTCTGCTCAGCTAGGGGAAGTTTTCCCCAGTGAAAGTGTTACAGTTCTGCTCCAATCTTGCTCTGGCAAAAGTTGTTACTTCTCTGCTCTGCTCCATTCTGGCAAAAGAAGGTTGTCACCCAAACTTCATTGAAGAGATTTACTAGGAGGGAAGAATCCAGGAGGGGGGCTGCCTCTGCCAGGGTGGAAAACAGCAGCAGCAAACTGAACAGGCACAGGGCTTATATAGGGCTTCTTAGCGGGTGGAGTTTTCCCAGGGTGGAGATTTTCAGGGTGGGAATTGGTCAGATTTCAATCCCCTTGAGCTTGGACAAGCTCAGATTGGCTAGATTTNGTGCTCAGGGACTGGCTAGTTTTCTGCTCAGGGATTGGTTGGTTTTCCTGTTCAGGGATTGGTTGGTTTCCTCCATCACTTGGTTGGGGCAGATTTGGCTCTGGTTTCAGGACCAAAGTGTGTTTCTTTCACTGGCCCTTTTTTAGCTGTAGACTCTAATTTTAGGGCTAAAGTGTGGCTCTGGTTCCAGGGCCAAATTATGTTTCTTTGGCTCTGGTTACAGGGTCAGGGTGTGCTTCTTAGGTTCTGGTTTTAGGGCTAAAGTGTGTTTCTTTCACTGGCTCTGGTTCCAGGGCCAAAGTGTGTTTCTTTGGCTCTGGTTTCAGGGTCAGGGTGTGCTTNTTAGGTTCTGGTTTTAGGGCTAAAGTGTGTTTCTTTCACTGGCTCTGGTTCCAGGGCCAAAGTGTGTTTCTTTGGCTCTGGTTTCAGGGTCAGGGTGTGCTTNTTAGGTTCTGGTTTTAGGGCTAAAGTGTGTTTCTTTCACTGGCTCTGGTTTCAGGGCCAGGATGGATTTCTTTCACTGGCCCATTTACCTGACAGCCATCCCAATTAAACATTTTCCTTGGCAAGAGTTGCCATGGTCATGGTGTTTCTTCACAGTAATAGAAACCCTAACCAAGACAGTCCCTATAGCAACCCTTGAAATCAGTATTGTTGACTCCCTCTCCAGTAGAGCAGCAAAGTGACTGGCCCAGAGTCACACAGCTAGGAAGAGGAGGAGCTGGGGTTTGAATCAGGCCCCAGGCCAACTGATCTGTAAGTAAGTCTGGTGGATGGCCTCCTGCAACCTGGGTCAGGAGGGGACTGAATAGGGTCGGGTGAAAAACAAGAAAGCCAAAGTCAACTACAGGCTTCCCCATTCTGGGACCTCCGCTCTTCCTCTAGCCGATTCTGAATCTTTTCTTTGCTGGAGAGCTCTGCTCTCTTATAGCTTTGACTTTCCAAATTGTTGAGAGTTTGGAAATGAAGATTTAATCTAATCATCCAACCTACACTAGGCAAATATCATCCAGCAGGTGCTAGCCAGCTTCGAGTCTGTGAAGTAATTAGCTTGGGAAACACTGCACCGCAGCTACAGTGCCCTCTACAGACTCCTCCTTTTGGGGTATGTGCTAGTTGAGAACAGAGAGAAAGGCTTCTGATTGGTCTAGAGCTGTTGCTTTGTTGAGTGGTATCATTGGCTACTGGCTACTTTCAGTCAGAACCTGGCCAATCAGAGTCCAGGTCAAGGGGACTCAAGCCTGAAGTCCAGTTTACCAACTTCCTGTGAACCCAAGGTTCTGCTTCCTCTTCCAAGGTCTTGCTTTTATTAGCCATTTTATGTCATTTTTTTTCTAAGTTATTTGTTGCCTGAAAACCAGGATTCTGTGATTGCTCCTCCAGGAATTCCACAGTCGATAGACAGAAGAAAGAAAGGCAAGGCTTGGCAGATTAGAGGCTGTGACACTCTTAGCTCAACCAGATAGAAATGACATTTCCTCAAGTGTTGGCTAATACAGTAAGGTTCCTCATAGCTGAATGTAGACCTCTCTGTCATCAAGCAGCATGTCCATTTTTTTGGCGGGGGGCTGCCTATTATAGTTCGTAGTACATTCTATTCTTCCCAACTGCCTCCTGCTCACCTCCTGAACCCCCTGAACCCCTCTTGCTGTGTTTAAAGACACAGCCTCAGTGTACTCTGATTTTTAAATCACTTGACATCATTGAGTGGCACTTGCAAATTACTTTCAGCTTGTGGCTATGAAGGGGAGGAGTGTTCCCTAAACTGGTGGACAGAACTGCTCGGGCCAGGGGGTGGGAAGTTCCTTGAGTCTGTGTGTGCCTCTGCTGTGACTCTGTTTTGTCCAAAGGAAATGGTTGGCAGGTATTAATATGAGGGAGAAGAAAGGAAAGTTCTAAGAGGACTGGAGGGGGAGAAGGGAGAAACCGACAGCATGTTTTAATTGTGAGTTGGAAACTTTATAAACACAATTTACACACACAGCACGTGTAATCATGGTGGTAATTATGATAAATCCGTTGTCAGCCCAGCTTGGAAGTCCTTGTGAGGTAGTCGGAAATTAGTTCTCGTGCTAGACAATAGCTCAATAAAAACGCAACCCGACCCCAGCCTGTCCCAGATGGAATTCCACACGGCCCAACTCAGATGTTCACCGTGTCGCACTTCCCCACTGCCAAAAGGCCTGTCAGGTCAGCATAAACATGTCTTGAACCCATTAAGTTGCTTTTTTTGTTTTGTTTTGTTTTTTGCCTGCTAATTAGCTAAAAGTCGAACACTTCAAGTACAGCATGTCAAGAGCTCTGCTTCAGGGTGAGGTGCCATGGTTCCAAAGCCAAGCTAGTGCCTTTTGTGGACTGTGCTGGCTTTGAGGCTCTTGGACTTTCTGGGAAAGCTTGGAGATGGGCAGAGCAGGGATGGGAGGACATGGGTCAGAGGGATGTGCACCCCCAATTCAGGGCCGGTCTTTCATATAGCCTCTGGAACTCAGGCTAAAAAGAAGCCCCTTGAACAGTCATCCCCAAATGAGGTGTCTATTGACAGCTCTTCCCCTCATGGGAGCAAGCTCAGTTACACGTCTCAAGAGGTGATGGTGACAGGCTGAAATGTCATGGATAGGGACAGAGCACTTCTTCCTCTCATCCACAGAGCACACCTGGCAGAAACAGCATCCCTGTGATATCCTGGCTCCTTCTTCCAAACTCAAGTAGGTTAGTAGCTTTAGACCAGAGCCATGAGGCTCAGAAAATGTAGAGAGAGTCTAAAATTCCTGATCTTAAGGACTAGCACATCTGACTTTTGCTGGTAGTGGAAGGAAAAGCTGAGAGTTTGTGGGGATGGAGGGTGCATAAGCGAAGGAGGCCCAGGAGAACTGCCACCCCTTCCTCTGAGTGAGTGTTTTCCCCTTTTCTGGAAGCATGTTCCCAATCTCATTCTGAACTTGGAAAGGAACACAGATCAGGGTACCATGCCCCTATTCTATTGCTGAAGAATCTGANGCAGTGGAGACCTTGCTTAATCATAGGCAGTGAGTGCTAACTCGGGTTTGGTCAGCCCCCAGGATTCTCAGATTCTGCCTTCTTCTCCTTCGAGTGTGTTCTTAATGGAGTCAGACAGGATGACCTAGAAGAATGACTCCCTAGTATTTTTGCCATGACCCCTTAAACAGTCATTTTGCTTGTTTCTGCAGGTGGCAGAAGAGGCAAGCTGGCCTCTAGCNTCCCTTTTGTGACTCTGAGCAACACACNCCAGTCTCAGCAGAAAAACTACATTTCCCAGCATTCTCTCTGAGCTAGAAGGTGTGATCATGGGAAGGAAGTCTAGCAGCTAGGATGCCTGNGGAGTGCTGTGTGGCTGGTCTGGGGTGTGCTTTAAAGGGGGAAAGAACTCATTTCCTTTTCCTTCCTGTCTCACTCCAGAGGCTGTGAGCCAGATGAGGGCCATCCCATCCCCCACCTAGGAAGCTGAAAAGATGGGACAGCTGGGTGCCTGGGTGGTCCCACAGAACAGAGCTGACCCTGGCCATCTCTGGGCAGTCACTGGAGGGAGAATAAGGTCCTGTTTTCTTAGAACACTGTATTTCTTATCTCTTGGTTACAGTACGTGCCGTGCCAGCTATGCCCAGGGTCCCCAGGCGAGCACACATGTGCGTGCATTAGTTGTTCATGCAGTCTCAGATTTGGATACCTAAGTGTGTTCATGCATATGATTTCCCACATGTACCTTATGCACACATTTGTGTGAGGCCACACACACTGTCCATGAGCAGACACAGACAGACACAGGTGTTTTCGAAGCAAAGCCTCTGAAACTGTGAGCCATCCTTCTTCCTTCAAGAGGTTCTCTCAGGCATTTGGGGCAGAGGTANCCAAAAGAGCTACCACAGTGCTCAACTGCTGTGGTCACCCAGGGTGCCTGGGCTCTCCTCCACCAGCTTGGGTGTCAGAGCGTGTAGATGGTTTTAAGATGCAGGTAGGTGAAGGGTTAATCCTCTCAGCTGTGAGCCCGAAAGTTCTGGAAAGTCACCTCTGCACATTCTGCTTAATGGACCTAGGACAAGTCCCCATTTGAGAGGAGGGTGTGTCAGCCCATGTCTCCTGTCCACTGGGGCCAGCTGCCCCTCAGCACGCCTTCTGGTCCTTTTGTCAGAGGGAGGACTTCCTACGCACTAGCTGACCCAGGGGACCCAGCACAGGGCTGGATGGGTCTCTATTGTTGTCTGAGGGTCCAGCGGTGTGTCTGGGGTGGGCTTGAGGTCTGGCCTCTAACCAAGATGCACCTATCATTCCCTCAGCTCCTGGGATGGGCTGTCCCAGCAATGTGTCCTTGTGGACGGAAGGCCTCTCACTTACCAGTAACTCTGAGCACCCAGAAGGTCCCNGAGACCCCTTCCCCACAGACCACAAGAGGGTCTCTCATATCTGTCATCCCCTCCTCCAGCTGTGTGGTCCAAGATGGCAGCCACCTGTGGATATTTAAACTTAAGTGAATGAAAATCATACATAATGTTATTTAAATTGCAGTCCTCTTTCTGGATATTGGTTCCCGGACCTCACTTTGATGCCAGAATCTATGGCTCTTCAGGCTCTTTACATGACATAGCACAGTGTTGGTATATATCCCATGTGAGTTTTCCTGCATACATCATACATCTTTCATCTGTAGGTTACTTACAGCAATCAGAAAATTGCTCTATTTTCCTCTTTTAAAACATTTTTTAGTATTTTAAAATGTGTGTGTGTGTGTGTGTGTGTGTGTGTGTGTGTGTGTGTGTGTACATGCCTATGGAGACCAGAAGAAGGCACCGAATCCTTTGGAGCTGAAGTTACAGGCAACTGTGAGCCACCTGACATGGGTGCTGGGAACCGAACTTGGGTTCTCTGCAAGAGTAACAAGTGCTCTTAACCACTGAACTATCTCTCCAGCCCTGTGCTGTCTTCTTCAGGGAAAAATGAAAAGAAGAAAAACACCTACACATGTTCCATACAGATGTGATTGTTTGGAAACAGACTTGCCCTGAAACCCAGGCTTCCCTGGAAGTCACAGCAGTCCCCTGTCTCACATACCCAGCTTAAGATACATTTTGTTTCTGTCACATGAATCTGTCAGTTGACTCTGCACTATGTGACCNACACCCTTGAGGGTCACCAGCTTGTCAGTCCCCCAGGCCCCTCAGCATCTCTCATTTCCTGGCTGTCTGCTACCACACTCAGCACTTCAAGTGGAAAGCCGAGACTCCTTCCCAATGTCCAGCCAAGGGAGTCCATTCTCACCAAGGCTCGTGTGTGAACAGAGCTGAGAACTCAGACCCTGTCCTCCTTGGNGTGATTTTGCCATCTGCCCTCTGTGCNTTTCATTTTATTACTTAGTGTATTCTTCTGTGCATGTGATTTTGTGTGTGTGCGTGCACGTGTGGGTGCTGTTTGAGTACACGTGGAAGCCAAGGCTTACCCGTGTAGGGTGTCTCTATCTCTCTTCACCTTTGTCTTTTGAGACAGGGTCTCTCACTGAAACTGGAAGCTCATGGATTTGCTTAGACTGGCCAGTGAACTTCAGGCATGTCACCTCCTGCTTGGTGCAGCAGTATGCTGCCATCTTTGAGGTTCAAATGGTCTCTGTCGTAAGGCTAGGGGAATTGATGGTTCCTTTTGATCATTTTAAAGTCAAACAACACATGGAAACTCCCCACCACAATTTCTGATGTTGTTATAAGATGTGGAAGGAAATCAGACTACACACAAAATGCTTTTAAACAAAGTTATTATTTGCTCAAACAGAAAACTGATCAAACTTATAATGCCCAAGAGTTTTGAGACAGTGGATGCTTCCTCTGGACCTGAAGAGCCCATATACACCCTGGGGACAGAAAGCAGTACAACTTGAGGTTCTGGAATGAGCTACAGAGTCCTGGAGACCCATCTTGCTAAGCGCAGAGACGGGACACTGGGTCTGTCCAGCCTCTGTTTCCCCACTGAAAAACAAGGCTCATCTGCCAACCCTGTCTACTTGAGGCAACCTCTTGGTGCTGCATGCTGTAGGAAAGCAGGGGGAGCCTCAGTGTGTCTGTCCCCAGGATTCTAGGGTGGAGGGTCCCCAAATCCTCACCATCTCAACCTGGCCATGGCTGGGCCTTCTGAGCAGAGCAGCTNGGAGACCAGGTTCTCTCCTGTGGAGCCTGAGAGGCCGAGATGAGCCTAGCTGTAGGGACAGGACTGTCAGCAGTGGCTTCTTCCCCATACTGTGTGACTAGACTCAGCGCCTGGTCTCCCAAGATGTCCTAACACTACATACCAGGAAGGCTCCTTTATCTCTACTGTCTGAAAGTGGGAGACTGAGGCATGGAGACAGCCCTGTCAAGCTGAACCCTGAACCTAGATAGAGAGGGGCTTGCTACAAGCTCAGGTAATGTGGAGGGGCTGTCAGGTCTTCCTAGGCCACAGGTGGGGCTGGCCCCTTCTTTGAAGACAGTAGAGGTTTATTCGTACGTATTTATCTGTATATATCAACTATGCATAACCATGGGCTTCATTATGACATTTTCATACATGTGTAGAATGTATTTGGATCATAGTGACTGCATTTCCCTCTCTTGTCTCCCCTCCGCCCCGCTCCTCTTGATCCCCTCGTCTTCCCAACTAGTCTCCTTTCTACCCCCCACAATGTATGTGTGTGTATGTCTGTATGCATGCCTGTGTGTATGNATGTGTATGTGTGTGTGTGTGTCCCACTAGCTCGCCTAGAGTTGCTTAGGTGGTGGGTGAGGGGTTAATTTACAGGACATGTGCCCCTGATCAGTGTGTAGAAAAAGGACAACTGTTGTGATGAGGCACTTANTTTGGAAGCCTCTCTCCCTCCTCTACCTCTCTTTTGCAAGAATACATTTGAAGGCACGTGAGTTCCAGTTGAAACAGCCTGAAATGCATCATTTTCACCCTCTTGGCTTGAGATGTGGCATTTCTTCATCCACCCAACCGGCAAGCATCGAGGCTGCTGAGCCCCACATGCGCTCTCCAAGAAGTAACTAGGCCAGGTGACACTGAGGCAGGGACAACCCAGGGAGCTGAGAGCAGAAGGCAGCTCTCTCTGAGGTCACTGCAGGCTCTGAGGGAACTTTTAAACTTTAGCTAGAAAATACATTCATTGGTATGCAGTTGACTTGCTGTATCTATCTACTGAAACCCATTCAAAATATGCACACATATTTTGCACGCACTCACTTGCACACACACACACACACACACACACACACACACACACAAATGACACAGGGTTTATTTAGAGTTGAAACAAAACTTGGTAAATATTTTTGTACTCTCTTTTTACCCGGCCACAAATAAAACCTAACGAGCGGGATGTTGAGATAGCCCTCTGATTTTTCCCCTCTGTAGACATGTCAGATAAAAGACAAAGAGTTTCTTATTTGGGGTTCATAAAACATTCTGCGTTTATGGGTTCATTTTTCTGAAATGCAGATCAAAGCCTGGCTGTGAAACTTTACTGTCCCACTGCTGATGGCTCTGTTGACTCAGTGCATACTTCAAAACTCCTTCCCCCAAGCCCCTCCGACCACCTCGCTGGAAAAAAAAGAGGGGGGGGGAGATATTTGAATCTGAAATATTCAGGAGGAAGATTGACAGCTTAGGGTGGGGGGAGCTAAAACAACATTTTCCTGGGCCCCAATTAAAAGAATTAACTTTACTCATGGTGAGTCCCCCTCCCCCAGAAGTCTCTGCTTCTTTCCTATGCTTGATGCTTTCTTGTGGCCTGCCGGTGACTTGGGTCCTTAATGGTCCCCTGCTCCCTGTTCCCTACCCACCCACACTCCCTTGATGGCTTCATGATCTTTGTTTATATTAATCCCTGAAGAACTAAGCTTCATTTCTTTTTATTTGGGAGAGAAACCCAGCAGAGAGGGGTTCAGGAGACCCACATGCTTCCGTAATTGCCTGGAGTTATGCATGTATTTCAGGCTGACAGCTAAGATAAAAAGCCCCTTGTGGGCTCATGTTGGGAGTCATTTTTCAATGCTGTGTGTGGGAAATTGAGCGTGGATGGTAACAGGGAGGTTGGGGAGAGCAGGGTGGTGCGGGCTGCAGGGAGAGGCCCCCATGGTCATGTTAAGTCATCCTGGGTTTCCAGTCTAGGCTTGACTCCTCAGTGGGCTGCGCCAGGCTGGAAACACTGGGAGGGAAGAGGAATGGAGGGGCCTGGCCACTGTGTATCTCTAATTTTGTGTTTTTTAAATTACTCTCATTTTCTTTTTCCACCCACTTGGATAATTCCTGTATTCCGTGGTGATGGGAACCAACCCAGGCCATCATACTACAAGCTGTTCCCACAACAACTGTGGCCATAGCCACAGCCACACCAGGGATGCGTCATGAGGAAAGCCAATGGCTCCGGGGATGTTGGCCACAATGGGTTCTTCCCTGACCTGTGAATGGGGGGGATCTGCTACTCCAAAACAGCTTGACGTCTTGCCTCTATCTTCCCCATCTGTGTAATAGGTCCGGCCCCTTCTTATAGCTCTAAAATTGTCTGCAAGGAATTGCTGTATAGCTCTCTCAGTGACTTCCACAGACTTCCTCCCAGGAGGACAAAGGCCGTGTGATCCGGCATCTAAACTCCTCCCACTTTCCAGAGCTGGTCCCAGATGGCTTTTAGTTTGAGGGAAAATTACAGGAAGNNCTCAAAAGCAGCGGTTCTCAAACACTCTGGTCCCAGGCAAGGTCCCTTTAATACTTTTCAAGATTATCAGGGACTGTGGAGAAGACTTGCTAGGNCAGTTAAGTGCTCCCCTGGCAAGCAGGAGGACCTGAGTCGGATCCCCAGAACCCCTATAAAAAGCTGGGTGTGGTGGTGTGTGCTCTCCCAGCACAGGGAAGATGGAAGCAGAAGCTTCCCTGGGGCTCCGAGGCCAGACAGCCTAGCCTGACCAGCGGGTTCCCAGCCAGTGAGAGACACTGTCTCATAGAACAAAGTGGACAGTGGCTAAGGAATGACGGCAGAGGTTGGCCTCTGTCCTCCATACATAGACACATGGGGACACGTGTACACACAGGGACATGTGCATACATACACAGGTACATGTGCACATAGGTACCAGTGCACACCCAAGAATATGCACACACAGGGGCATGTGCACACCCTGGGATGTGTGTACACTCAGGGATACATACAGAGAAATGATCAAGAACCCTAAAGATTTTTAGCTAAGAGGATTACACACACTGAACTTTCTAGAACTTTACTATTTAATTTAAAACAACCACAAATGAATGGCTCATATAACCCCTTTTAAAGCATAAAAATAGTGAAGTTCAGGGCCGTGAATTCAGGCCTCACCACTGGCCTTGGGGAGGTCCTGCATGGGCTGGGGAGATGGCTCACTGTTGGAAGACCAGAGTTTGGATAATGTTCTCAAACAAACAAAATTGTTGAGAAAAGGATCCCTTCACTTTTATGGCTCACTTCTGTGTTTGGTAAAACAAATGACAGCTTAGGTTTTATGCTGTGATGTCAATCTGTGGCTGCAGAATTTGGTTGAGGGCCACCACTCTGAAACCCAAAATGTGGTATTCTCCCCTCTGAAATGTGTGTGTGTGTTTATGTGTGTGTGTATGTGTGTGTGTATGTGTGTGTGT
>LZPO01044191.1:527930-547422 GCA_001675575.1 Neotoma lepida
TGTGTGTGTGTGTGTTACATGTGCCTGTTCACATGAGCTTGCCCATCTCTGTGTGTCTCTTCTGTGTATGCACATTTGAGGAGGTATGTGGGGCCCAAAGATGACACTGAGGGTCTTCCTCCGTTGCTCCCCTCTTTATTTATTGATGTGGGGCCTCTTGCTGAGCCCTGCTTTGCTGACTTGGATTGTCTAGCTAGCCAGTTTGTTCCACGGATCTCCTGTTTCTGCTTCCTACACACTAGCATTATTGGCGGAATGCCTGCCCACTCTGCCTCTACTGGGTTCTGGGGATCCAAACTCTGGTCTTCATATTTTACCCACTGAGCCATCTCCTCAACCCATGCAGCACTTTCCTAGTGGCCAGTAATGAAGCTCGAAATTGCTACTCTGAATTTCCCTGCTTGGTTACATACAAACCTATGACCTGTCTTAGAATACAAACCTATGACCTGTCTTAGAATGGGTCCCTCACCAGTGGATGGTTCAGTAATGTCGGTGCTGGTCCTCTGGCAAGTATTATGTCCTGGGCTGTTGGAACCTTAGAACTCTTACATGTCTGGATAACATGGATTTAAAGAATTATGATAATTAAATTGCCACCAAGCCCTTCCCAACAAAATCTCTACCAACTATTTTATGTCATTTTTTATTAGTATTTTACTTTGAAGTGTGTGTGTATGTGTTTGTGTGCTTTTGTGTGCATATATATGNGGATGAGTACAGTGCTCTAAGAAGCCAGAGGAGGGCATTGGATGCTCAGGAGCTCGAATTATAGGCAGCTGTGAGCATGTGGGAACTGGGTGAGGGAAACAGACTAACCCAGAAGACAGAGGACTCCACGTTCCAGCCTTTCGCTTGAGTGAGAAAAGTGGCTTCTGGAGAGCAGAGTGGCGTGTCCTGAGCCTCTGGGTGCCCTTCATTGTCCCACATGCTTTAACTTGGTTACTTCTATTCCCTTCTGCTCTTCTTTCTTTTGCAGGGTTGGGGATCAAACTCAGGGCCTTGAGTGTCCAAAGCAAGCACAGTGTTATTGGTCCCAGCACAAGGGCATATTCTCTCTCTCTCTCTCTCTCTCTCTCTCTCTCTCTCTCTCTCTCTCTCTCTCTCTCTCCTTTCTTTCTTTCTTTTTTTCTAGACAAAATTTCTCTATGTAGTCCTGGCTGTCCTGAATCTTGCTCTGTAGACCAGACTGGCCTTGAACTCAGAGATCTGCCTCCTGCCTCCCGAGTGCTGAGATTAAAGGCTTATGCCACCACCACCTGGCTCATATTTCTATCACATGTATTTCTTCTTGTTTCTGGAAGAAGTTCTGTTGGATTAGACTGTTGGGTATAAAAGTCTCCATAGGTGGAGATGCACACCTTAGGGCCTGCTGTCTTGATTACTCTTCTATTGTTGTGAAGAGACACCACGACCAAGGTGTCTTATAGAAAAATGAGTTTATTGGGGCTTCCAGTTTCAGAGTGTGAGTCCATGACTATGATGGTGGGCAGAATGGCACCAGACAGGCAGGCAGGCACTGGACAGTAGCTGAGAGTGCACATCTGATCCACAAGCAGGAGGCAGAGAGAGTTAACNTGGNGTGCCATAGGCTTTTGAAACCTCCAAACCCATCTCCAGGGATGCACCTCCTCCAAGAAGGCCACACCTCCTAATTCTTCCCAAATAGTTCCACTAACTGGGGACCAAGTATTCAAATATATGAGCCTATGGGGACCATTCTCAATCAAACCAGCATTGGGCCTCCTCTCTTGGTCCAGATGCTACCTAGGCATTATCTCCTGCTATTTTACTGGAGATAATTGCCTTGTTGCCTGTCAGAAGATGCGGATGAGAGAGATAGGGATGGAGATATATAGGTAGGTATAGGTAGATAGATAGATGGTAGGTAGGTAGATAGATGATAGATAGATGATAGATAGATAGATAGATAGATAGATAGATAGATAGATAGATAGATAGACAGACTGCTCCAGTGGGCTCACCCCTTTGCCTTCTATTCAGTCCAGTTCCCAGCCTATGTGACAGCAGCACCCACATTCTGGTGACGCTCTCTGGAAACACCCTCACAGCTGTACCCATATGTGTGCTTTATTCATCTTCTCAGTCCAATCAAGGTAACAGTCATGATTAACCATGACAAACAGAAGCCCTGGAAGGCAGGCAGGGCCTCTCATGACCACTGACTTGCTTGGGGGCTACAGGTGCCTCTCCCTTGCAGGAGAAGGCTCCTCAGCAATACTTGCTGACGCCAGAACGGAGTCTGTACTGTCTTTATTTTCCAGACAAATTATCAACCCCAGTTTTCTGCGTATCTGTGCAGGTGGCTTTAGAATCAGAGTGTATGTGACACAGTGGTCCCTTTTCTTGTCTCTTGAGAAAGGTGCTGAGCCACAGGTACAGCTGTCTCTTATACACATCTAGATGTGTATAAACATTCTGGTGACGCTCTCTGGAAACACCCTCACAGCTGTACCCATATGTGTGCTTTATTCATCTTCTCAGTCCAATCAAGGTAACAGTCATGATTAACCATGACAAACAGAAGCCCTGGAAGGGCAGGCAGGGCCCCTCATGACCACTGACTTGCTTGGGGGCTACAGGTGCCTCTCCCTTGCAGGAGAAGGCTCCTCAGCAATACTTGCTGACGCCAGAATGGAGTCTATACTGTCTTTATTTTCCAGACAAATTATCAACCCCAGTTTTCTGCGTATCTGTGCAGGTGGCTTTAGAATCAGAGTGTATGTGACACAGTGGTCCCTTTTCTTGTCTCTTGAGAAAGGTGCTGAGCCGCAGGTGCAGACTGTCCACACACCTGTCTCTTATACACATCTAGATGTGTATAAGAGACAGCAGTATAACAAAGAGCAATGTCAGGAATCTCCAGGACAAATGAAGCACCGAGTGGTATTTAGGACTTGCATTCAACATTCATTAAAAACAGTCATTCTGCAGAGCAGAGTAAACCAACGTCTCAGACCTGCTTTGGGCGCCACGCAGAATGTGTGACGTGAGGGGCTGTGTGTGTGTGTGTGTGAGTGTGAGTGTGGATGTTCAGTGTGAGAGTGTGCCTGACAATTTGTGAGTTTGTGAGTGTGGGTGCTGGGGCAAGCATTTGTAATCCCAGTCCTTGGAGAGATGCAGACTGGGGTGCAGGGGTGGGGGTGGGGAATCCAAGGCTTGCTGGCCAGGCCAGTCTAAGAGAATGGATATGCTCCAGGTTAAGTGAGATGATCTCAGAAAGAGTGGAAATGGAATGAGGGAGACACCTGATATGACCTCTGCGCATACACACACACACACACACACACACACACACACATGCACCCTCACACCCACCCACACAAACATGTATACACACATACCCCCAAACAGACAGGGACTCTATATTTTAAATAACTAATGTGTTTTAAAGAGAGGACAAATGAAAGAAACGAAAGGAATTATCATCACCATGTGCCGAATCTTGTCTCCACAGCACAGGAAACTCTCATCGGTGCCTCACTCTCACAACCCTCTAAGAAACCTTGGAATGCCCANCGGGGCTTAATGCATNCAGGATACATCTTGGAATCAGCACATGGAGGACTCGGGCCAACCTCTGCCTTTAGNGACTGGCCCCAGATTCANGGATCTAGAAAATTCTTTGGAAAAACACTATGCTAAGCAGATACCCAACTTTACCTACCCCAGTGCCACTGCATCAGATTGTCGTGGGAAGAGCCCTGGAGCAGGGTTTCTACACCAGAGGCCAATGAAGCCCATATTCACCACAAATGGAATAGTTTGCTTTATTTAAAACTTATCCCAAAGGAGACAATGGGCTGTAGTTCAGAACTCTGCCTGCAGTGGCCCAGCCTGTGTGGTTGGGGCTGCTGGCTACTAATGCAGCTCTGTGAAAGGTAGGGCAGCAGCTGGCATGGGACAGAGAGGCTGGGGCCACTCTGTGACTCCTGGCAGCTGTCCCCCAGTCTCAGCCACATCTGCAGATTATGACCAGGTGTGGATGAAACAACAATGAAAACTAACCCAGAGCGCATGTCCTCAGAGCCAAGTGGNGACAGGTTAGTGGTAGCAGCAATGCTCCCTACTGTAATGGTTGTTTGTTTGTTTGTTAACACAAGCTAGGGTCACCTGGGAAGAGGGAGTGATTGAGAGAATGCCTCCATCAGGTCTGCCTGTAGGCAAGCCTGTGTGGCGTTTTCTCGGCTAATGATTGGTGTGGGAGGGCCCAACCCACTGTGGGTGGTACTGAGAGGAAGCTAGCAAGCANNGTTTCTCCATGGCTACTGCTTTGGTTCCTGCCTTGACTTCCCTATTGATAGGCTATAAANTGTAAACTAAAATAAACCCTTTTCTCCCCNAGTTGCTTTTGGTCATTGTGGTAGTTTGAATGAGAATGGGCCCCATAGTCTCNTATATTTGAATGCTTGGTCCCCAGTTGGTGGAACTGTTTGGGAAGGATTGAGGGGGTGTGGCCTTTTGGAGGAGGTGTGTCACTGGGGGCAGGCTTTGAAGTTTCAAAAGTCCACACCATTCCTAGTGTCTTTTCTTTGCCTTGTGCTTGTGGATAAGGATATTAGCTCTCAGCTACTGCTCCAGCACCATGCCTGCCTGTTGCCATGCTCCCTGCCATGATGGTCATGGATTCACCCTCTAAAACTGCTAAAACTGTAAGCCCCTAGTAAACTTTCTTCTGTAACTTGCCCTGGTAGAGGTGTCTTTTCATAGCAACAAACAAGTAACTAAGATAGTCATGGTGGTTATCTCAGCAACAGAAAACAAGCCAGGACACCTGTCTTGTCTTGTTTGATAGCCTGGGACCCTGTCCCTCCTCATCTGACTGACTTGTCTTCACTGGAATTGAGAAACGTCCCTTTTTGGGCAGCTCCATCACCCACCACCACAGTGGCAGGTTGCCTCCATTCCCAGGTGTCTCCTCCAAGGGGGCTTGCATTTTGGCCTCCTGGAGACCTTCCAAGTCCCATCTCCATTCATTGTCCCAAGCCATGATGCGTGCAGAGGCCGCACATTCGAGGTGGATTTTCCACCTTGTTTACTTGGGAAAAACACAGAACTTATGAGCATCCTGCACCAAGGCCAGGCAATCACGCTCTGGCGGGCACTCCTGCCGATTTCCTGTTTCACACTGGTTTCCCGGCCAGGGCCATGTGGGAAAACCAGGAGGGGGGCTCACACCCACGTCCCTCTCCATGCTGTGACCTCAGCTCCGTGGCAAGAAGCACTGAAACCATTCTGACCTCTTTCTGTTTTGGACTCTTCTGGCTGCTCCCTGACTGGCCTGGCCTCTGAGTTCTGGCACTGTGGGCTGGCAGGCGCCAGGTTTGGGCAGAACACAAAAGTCCTAGGGGAAAGTGCAGGAAGGGACAGAAGCCAGTCTGGCCTGTGTTGTGTCCCAGTGCAGGGGCTCTTGAAGGCCANGGGCAGGAAGTGCAGGGCTGACTCAGCAGGCAGGACCTGGCTCCTGAGTCACCACCACACAGACCCACCTTGGCTAGAGTAGAGGAAGCCGCAGAGGGTGAGGGCAGGGTTAATGAGAGAACAGGAAGTGGTTAAGGATTGCTGAGGAGGAAGGCCTTCCAAACCCAGTGCACTTTGGGGGAAGATGACCTGGAGGCGGAGTAACATCCAGCACCATCCAATCACACTCAAGAGTAGGAGGCTCTCAGTTTCTGTCACAGGCCCTTCATCCTCTCAGCTAGGACACCTCCGATGTAGCATCTGGTGCTTGGGCATTCAGGTGTCAGACTGTGGGAGGGTTTTCCAAAATGGCTCANACCAGCAGGCACATGGTTGCTATACTAAGACCAGCTGGCACAGGAGCCCAAGAGCAAAGAGTGGGGCCTCTCCTTTTTTCAGTAGTGTAGAAGGGAATCTTCATGGAGCTCAACTTGGGAAATTACCAAAATGTCCACTTTAGATGTGGTAGAATACATTGTTATACACCATACAATGGAGCACTAGACACTTATCAACAGCAAATGAGAAAGTTTTGCGCGAANTCCTGTCCAGTGATTTCCAGGGCTCAGTGAATGAAACGTCAAGGAAGAAAAGATGTTAGTGCAGAATGGAATGTGTACTATGCCGTATCTTGTGTATACATACATATGTAATTTGTATTTACTATATTCAATACTATACTCCTAAAAAGAAATACAAGACTGTACAAGAAATAATTATGGGGGCTGCACCCAGGCCAGAAGGCTCACAGCATCTAATAATTCCAGTTCCAGGGGATCTAATACTTTCTTCTGGACTCCATGGGCACTGCACTTATGAGGGGCACATACACACAGACACATGTATAATTAAACATAATAATAATAATAATAATAATAATAATAATAATAATAATAATAAAAACTTAAATCNACCAAAGTAGAGGAAAGTTGTTGGGATGAACCCATGCTGCTCTCATGTGTCCTTGTTGCCTCACCAGGTTTTGGTTCGGGGATTTTTTGGGCTTCACTTCATGCATTATCAATGGAATTTCCATTGTGTGTGTCTTGCTTGGGAGAGAAGCTTCATTACAGAGCATGAGGCAGGGGTCTGGTGGCTGCGATGCTGGGGTAGAGGTGACCAATGATGGGGTCACTATGTGCTGTGCAAAGTTCCCAGTGCTCAAGCTTAGGGGTGTTGGGAAGCACAATAAACCATTAAGGTGATCCCTGTCTCTTCATGGCAGCTGCCCCCCACTTTTCAGGAAGCCCTGCTGGCTATGCTCCTCCTCACTGGCTATGACCCCCAAACAATCCAGCTCTCAGTCTGTCTTGTGTTCCCACACATGCAGACCCTCCCTTGGGGCAAGCACTGACTGGGGACAGGAAGAAAGTCAGCAGATAAGCCATGAGAGATTGCTGCATGTCCTGGCCAGCCTGGCTTTCATGAGAACAGACTCNATGGAAGTCTGTGTGAATCCCCTCTCCCCGTGGGGCAGGAATCCCACCCACCAACTGCTCTGGTGCTTGTCTACAATGTGGCCAGCTCCGACAGCATCTTGAACTTGGATCTGCAGCCATGTACAGCCAGGGATCTGTAGTCTGGATTTCTTGCTCATTCTTGGGGCTGGCCCTGATTTCTCAGCCCTGGTCACATGGGGTATGNTTTCTCTTATCTTAGTTACTTTTCGATTGCTCTGATAAAATACCATGACTAAGGCACCTTATAGTAGGAAGGGCTTATTTGGGGTTTACGGTTCCAAAGGGATAGGAGTTCATGATCATCATGGCCAGGAGCATGGCAGCAGGCAGGCATGATGGAGTAGCAGCTGACAACTCACATCTGGATCCACAAACAGGAAGTGGAGAGAGCGCACTGGGAATGGCCTGAGTGTTTTGAAACCCCAAAGCTTGCCCCCAGTGACACACCTCCTCTAACAAGGACACACCTCTTAATCCTTCCCAAACAGTTCCACNAACTGGGGACCAAGTATTCAAACATATGAGCCTGTAGGGGTCACGTTCATTCAAAACACCACACCTCTCCCCGTAGAATTTTGAGGGAGGAGCAGATAAGGGCCCTATGTCTTCTCCTGATTTCATGTCTTTCAAGCTGGGTGACCTTGGGCAGATTACTTTCCCTCTCTGAACCACTGACGGTAAAATAGACGTGCTAATTAGCAGAAGCACCCACAGCTGTGCTAGGTAGGCTCTTTTGAGCATTCTCAGCCACTGACTGATAAGCTGCAGCACTGGGGACCAGCCCAGGTTTGTACACTCAGAAGCAACATTTTCCCCTGACTCCCAGGATGCTGTGATGCCTGTGACTGCAGTGTTCCAGCTCCTCAATGCCCCAGGTTTCCGTTCACACACATCCACACCCAAGTCTTCTCTCTGAGAGCCTGAAGTGTAAGAGCAGATATTCGCCACACACACTTCACCACTCTAACTGCTGCTGTTCACAGCAAACATCGCTAGTCAGTCACTCACTCTCCATTCTGGGGAAGGCTCGGAACCCTCCAGGCAGGCACTGCCAGTGGATGCCAGCTGATGCAGGAGACANAGCAGCATCCCCTGCCCCTCCTGAGGTACATGTGGGCCTTTGACTTCTGCAGGGTGAGATCTTCTCCCAGCAATGACTGCTCATGATACCTTGACGCCACCTTCCTGAGCACAAAGACATCCGATTGCCTTTCACCCAGATAAGGGAATGACCTCAGCTAGCACAGGATGGGCATGGGAACAGATGCTGTTCTGACTTACTTAATATCTATCTATCTATCTATCTATCTATCTATCTATCTATCTATGTATCTATCTATTATCTATCTATCTATCTATTTTCTAGACGGGGTCTTGTCCAGTCCAGGCTGGCCTGAAGCTGTGTACATCATGAAAGAGGACTTTAAACTCCC
Organism: Neotoma lepida; assembly: GCA_001675575.1. Lineage (NCBI taxonomy): Eukaryota > Metazoa > Chordata > Mammalia > Rodentia > Cricetidae > Neotoma > Neotoma lepida. Next base: position 536,305 of record LZPO01044191.1, read on the forward strand.
ACCTCCAAGTGCTGTAGTTTAATGCTTACACTACCATACCTGGTTTATGTGGTACCGGGGACCAAAACCAAGACTTCTTACTTGCTAGGCAAATGCTCTACCAAACTGAACCATATCCCCTGGATTCTGTCCTGTGGTCAGGATGAGCCCTCAAGGNATGGTGTGGGAGGCACAGTGTAACTGGTAGTGTGACATGGGACAGCCAGACCCACTTTGGTCCTCATCTCCTTTAGTCACTGGGAGTGGGGTTGTGTGTGGGAGAAGGACAGAGTGACTGAGCTCTCCAGCTCAGTCGTGGGACAGTGTGGTCCCCAAGGAGTCCTTAAAACTTGCCCAAGCTCTTAACCAGAATGTGGACTTCCCCAGCTCTCCTCCATACGGCCAGACTCTGCAGTGAGTCATGGGTCATCTAAGAGGGAGAGTGTGATGGGGGTGCAGCACCTCACACCCTGCTGGGGACTTCTGTTTCTGCGTTAGATGATAGGTATGTGAGCTCACAGGCACGTGAGTTAATTATTTGTTCTCATTTCTGAGGCCAAACACCAACAAAAGTAGCTTAAAGAAGGAAGGGAGATTGGGGCTGGAAAGATGGTTCAGTGGTTAGAGCACCGGCCACTCTTCCAGAGGATCTGGGTTTGATTCCCAGCACCCATGGCACACAACTGTCTCTAACTCCAGTTCCAGGGGATCTGACACCCTTTCTGGCCTCTGCCAGTATCAGACATGCATGTGGTATATAGGCATAAATGCAGACAAGACACCCAAACACTTAAAAGTAAATAATTTTTTTTTGAAGAAGGAAGGTTTATTTTGCCTTGTAGTGGGGAAGGCATGGTGGCAGGAGAGTGAGGCAGCTGGTCACATGGCATCCACAGTCAGAAAGCAGAGAGAGATGGATGCTGCATACAGCTCACTTTCTGTTTTATTCAGCCAGGATCCCAGCCTAGGGGATGGTGCCGCCCACATTTAAGATGTCTTTCCTCCCAGTGAACCTAGTCTAGATAATCTCACACTGACATGCATCTTGGCTTGTCTCCCAGGTGAGTCTTGATCCTATCAAGTTGATGATCAAGATTAACCACAATGATACCAGATCTGAGGAGCGCTAGCTTGCAGGACTGACTGCCTAGCTAACCTCTCTGTGACTGCANGGTATCTCTGTGCTCTCTCTCATGCACAGCTTTGTCCATCATCTCCGTTCACAGCCTGCCTGTCGAGGATGCTGCATTGGAAGCCTGGAGACTCTTCTCCTCCCATCCACATGCTATGTACCCAGGGGGCGGGTCCCCCATTCTCTCTCAGCCTTCAGAGAGCCATAGTCACCTCTCCAGAAGGGACCTGTGGGGACCTGTGGAACTCAGGGGGGCTGAGGACCCAGGAGGATAATGAGTGTTTTCTGGTGGTGCCCTGTGAATGTCACCTGGACTAGCATGACCAGGCTGAGGGGAAGAGCCTGTGGCCTCTCACACATCCCCTCTGCCCTTAAAGACAGCAATAGCTCATGCTCATTACGGCCTCTTTCTGCATGTGATGTGTGTAGTGGGCACAGCTGTGGCTGTTTTCTGTGCACCCCCCTTCTTTTCTCCAGTGGTGTTTGTAGAGTTCTGACTCACATCACTTCACACNGCCTGATCTTCCCATCACTCTCCCAGGAGCCAGTGCTGCTCCCTGCCCCAGGGCCTTTGCATAGGCATCATCTACCGCCTCCATTTCCTCTCTTCCTCCAGGTCTCTGCTCAAAGTCAGCCATGTCTCTTAAATCCCAGGTCTAGAAAATTCACGATGGTGTCCTTCACTATAGAGCTTGTTGGACTCTTCCACAGTGGCTCACACCTCTCTCTGCATCTAGAAAGTTGGTACCTGAGCAGAGCTGGGCTGGTGGGAAGATTTGCTTACTGCTTACCCACCACCAAGTAGGTTAACTCTGAAGCAAATGCCAATCTCTCTACACACATTGCCTCACTGAAGGGCTCCAGGGTCACACCAGCAGGACTCCCCACATATGCCTGAGCCTCTCTTGCTACCACAGAACTCCCTGGCAGCCTTGGCTCTTCCTATCTCCCCTTAGCGTTGTTTGGAGTCCCTAAAGTAGGCTAATCCCCACCATGCATCATTCCTGCAACTTAATGGCTCTGTGGCAAGCTCAAGCCAAAAGGTCATCACCTTGTGCACACTTGGGGACTGGTGGCTGACTGACAACCCTGTAGAGCCTGGGTGACAGGAAGAGAGTCAGTGTGTGTCTTCAGAAGGAAGGGTTGGGACTGTCCTAACTGGTCTCCCTAGAAACACTCAGGCAAGAGCTCCAACTGCTTGTCATGTTAGTGCCTGGGCCAACATTCTGTCCCTGTCAACCTGGGTTTTCACCAGGGTTAAGCAGGGCCAGGTGCAGCTGCTGATGCGGCTGATGGTCCGTTTCTTGGACTTAAATCTATACAGACGAGTCAGAACAGAAAGCAGGCTCTCCACTGGGGATACCATCGTCCTGGAAGGTGCTGGAACCCTGACAAGTAGCAAAGTCTTGACTTGATTTTGGATCACCTGGAAGCTCTAATCATCTTCCTAGCCCAGAGGCAGATGGGATGCAGCTGTCGCCAGCTCTCCAAGCTTCACTTTCTCCACCTGGGAAATGGGCTTTTTCCTGCTTGAGTCACAGCCCTGCTCGGAACTTCCAGGTTCTTAGGACGTTTGTCCTGAACAGAGATGGTCCCCAGCAAATCAGGACTTTTGGGAGTTGGCACTTTGTGCTAACTCCCATCTTGGACCATTTCCTATTCTTAATCCTCTGTCCTTTCTGGACACCTGCCTGTGACATTTAGGCTCTTCCATAACAAATGGCACCAGGTGGGCAAACAGCCACATATGGGAGAAGGTGACCTTGGATGTTGGAGCTTCCCCACTGCCATCTGGGTCCAGGATGCTCTCAGAGTGAGACCATGGGTACTACTTGTTTTCAGAGTCACTCAGAGGGCATCTGTAGTACCGGCACAGACTACTGCTGCCATGGAAATGATGTTTCAGGTTCCTGTGAACTTCCTGATATGGTGGGGCCCGGCATCAGGTCCTTAGGTGTCCCTATCACCATCTTAGAACCCATTTGTCCTGGTCAGGAAACTGGGGGGGGGCAGGAGAACAGAGCATCTTGGAAGGAAGGCCAGAAGAAGGAATGCAGAAACTGGAGTGGCTGGTCCCCTGGCCACAGCCTGATGCCCGGGGAAGCCCCTCCCAGGCTGACGTTTTCTTACATTGTAACATTGTACTTAAGTCCATTTGTTTTGTTTTCTGTCTCCACAACAATTAGTAAGATTTATTTCTTATTGCTCCTGTGAGTTCTGCCAGAACCACACTTCCTTTTTCTTTTTAAAGGAACAGCCATCCTGGCAGCAGGTCCCAAGCAGGAAGCCTTTTCTTGTATTTCTTTTTAATTTTTCTCTTCTTTGATTTATTTATTTTCTGTGTATGAATGTTTTGTCCACCCTGAGCACCACGTGCATGCCTGATGCCCATGGGGGTCAGAAAAGGACACCAGATTCCTTGGAACCAGAGTTNTGGATGGTTGTGAGCCACCATGTAGGTGCTGGGAACTGAACCCCACTTACTCACTGAGCCATCTCTCCAGCCCCCAAGGAACCTTTTCAATCACAAGAATGAAAGAAACGAAGCAAAACACAGATAAGCACTGTCCTCTGTGCAGGACGCAAGAGTGGCTTCTGGGTTCTTCCTGATCCACTGCACTTCCCAGCTTAGTCCCCAAATGGGTGGCATTAGCTGGGAGTGAGAGAGCTGAGATGGCATCCTCCCCAGGGATCCCGAGCACCGAGAGCTCAGAAAAGCCTTCATTTCAGGGGTACCGGATCACACCCACCATGGGCGCGTCTTTCTAAGGTGGTGTTTCAGAGTGAAGGCTCCTGTGTGGTTGTCCAGGTTGCTCTGGAAGGAGCCTTATGTGCCTGTTCCATGGTGCACACAGACACTGCACACTGCTGCACACTGCCCAGCAACAGGACAGGACCTTCCTCTGTTGTACGCTCTCCCTGGTACAGCTGTGTGACTATGGGAAGTCTCATTTCCTCTCTGGAAAGTCTGCATACCCCCACTTTGAGGATTCAGAGACCATGGTGATGGAATTGCAGGGCCAGGCTGTGGTACTTGTGGTAAACTCAATAAAGGACATGAGAGCTGTCTGTCCATGTCTGCATCCCCAGAGCCTGTGACTATGCTGCCGTACAGCAGACAGGAGCCATTACTAGGGTGACTGAGCTAAGGGTCAGCCAGAACATGTCACCTGATAGGAGGGACAGGAAGGTCAGACTCAGAGGATGAAAGGCAGTCCTCCAGAGGACACAGACAATTCTGATGATGGGTTCTCTCCTGCAGCCATCAGTAGGATCCTCCCCGTGCCTGACTTCAGCCTGGGACCCTGGCCAATCTCAGAGCATAAGTATTTTAAGCACTCAGTCTGGCACTGCCCCTCAGTGCCCTGAAGCTGCCCATCCATCCACTCTTCCCTCTCTTTTCCCATCCATCCATGTACCCAGTTACTCCACACATCTTCTCATCCACATACCTGTGCATCCATCCATCCATCCACCCATCCACTCACATACAAATCTATCCATTTATGCATCATGCATGCATCTTCTCATTCAGATATCCATTTATCTACCCGTCTGTCCAGTCACCCACCCAGGCACCAATCCATCCATTTACCCCTCTTTCCTTCCCTCCCTCCCTCCCTCTCTTCTTCTCTCCTTCTATCCCTTCCTCCTTCTCTCCCTTCCTCCCTCCCTCCTAAGCACCTGACATTTGCTAGCAGCATTTCTTAGGGGGACAATGTCTCAAGAGACTACATGTCTCTTCTCAACATTGCAACCAGCCTTTTCTACACACAGGGACCTTGCCTTCCAGACTTGGGATCTCAGAACTGAGCATGACCTCCTGACTGTGGGAGCTACTCTGGGAGTCTCTTGTCTGTTTAGCTCCCCCTGCTGTGTTCCCAGAGCTCAGAGTGACTTCTGGCATACAGTAGGGCTCAGTATCTGTGACATATGATTACACATTTGGTCCCTCCTTCCTCCAGCTGCTCTCAAAGGCTTAGTGCTGCCAGGAGGTTGTCAGGGTCCTAGAAGGCTGGGGTTCTGCTGGTGTCCTGAGGCTCTGCTGGTGTCCTGGGGCTCTGCTGGTGTCCTGGGGCACACACATATCCATGTGATCAGAACATACTGGGGGTGGTGCTCAAGGTATGGATCATCCTACTNCCCCTTGTCTTCTGGACCAGGTGACTTGTAGCATCCTGGCACCAGACATGTGTAGATTTCTGAGGATTCCTGTGCAAGTCCACAGTCTCAGAGCCATTTCTGTCCCATCATCCATTAGGGTCCAGCTGACTCCTTCAAGAGTCACACTGTCTCTGGGAAGGAGAGATGGCTCAGTGGTNAAGAGTGCTGGCTGCTTTTTCAGAGGATCTGGGTTTGAGTCCTAGAACCCATACAGCAGCTTACAATTGTCTGTAACTCCAGTTTGAGGGCATCCAATGCCCTCTTCTGGGTTCCATGTGCACTGTGTGCACGTTATGCATAGACATACATGTGGATAAAACATTTTTACACAAATTAAAAAAAAACAAGAACCACTGCTTTCCCTTGTGGTGGCATGTGCCAAGCGGCTGTGCAGGTCCTGCTAGGCTGAGTGGGACTCGGGGGCCAGGCTGCTGCTAACAGGCATCTCTTCTGACATCCTCTGCTTGTGTTTTCCCAGAATACCGTAATCCAGAGCCGTAGAGGGGGATGGAGGTAACGTGTTTCTCCATGTCTTTACTTTACAGGCTGGAAGTCGTCGTATGGAGAGCCTGATTGTCCTGTGAGCTGTGGATTGGGATCTGCAGCAGGCTCATCCTCAACTGCTGGCTGTGTCTGGTCATCTTTGGTTCCTTGCCTGTAGATGCATTCCTGGCCTCTGCCTGCCTCTTTATACCCTCTCTGTGCACTTGTCTCTGTGTCCAAATTTCTGAGGACACAGTCTTACTTGGCCAGAACCACCCTGGAACTTTACTAACCTGTGGTGACTCTGTCTCTAGATACAGTCATATTCTGAGGCTGCAGTGGGGGTTGGCGGGGGGCAGGGAGTGGCAGTGCTGCCTCAGGACTTGAACTTGTGTTTTGTAGTTTCCTGATACCTGCTCCCATCTTCCATCACAGAGCCCTTGAGGCTCCTCCTCTTGGGCTTTCTGGGCTTCTTGAGCAGGGTGGGAAGTTTTGACTGTGCACACTGATATATCCCCTGCAGCCCAGCACGAGCCTGGTATATAGTAGGGACTCAACAGGTGCTTATTGAACGAATGCCAGAGCTGTCTCTCCACGTTCTCCACTCATGAGTGCATCCCCCATAGCAGGAACATGGTGGCTTTGCCAGGTTGGGGCCAGGCCAGGGAGAGCGATCCGCAAATGCCTGGGAACTGGAGTCACTGCTGGGTCCAGTGTCGAAGTTTCCTGTGACTCAGTAAGTCACTTTAACTAATGGAGACTTCCCAATCCCAGTGGAGTGGATGGCTCAACTATGCCGATTATTTCTGAGTGTTTTAAAAGTGACTCTTCAAAGAAGTCAGTCCCCGGGGGCCGCTGGCTCTCTCTAAAGGCTGACGCCGCTCTCTCAAGTAGCTCACGCTGGCCTTCAGACAAGAGTCAGTGGTGGTTTTCATAAATAACGTTTTTGGGTTATGAAAGTAGAATTTAGAAAATTTATAGAAGCAGAGGGAATGAAGAAAAAAAAANCCATCAGCCACAGGCAGCAGATTCCATAATATGCCGTTGTGTCTCTTTCTGGTCGTTTTTATACGTCTATTTCCATTTGATGATAAACAAATTAAATGAGATTGGCCTGTGTTTCCTCTGAACCACAGACTGTCTCTCAAAGGTCTCATTTCCACACGGCACGCACGCTGCCTAGGGATGCATGCAGGTGGGGGTGAGGGGTTGGGGGAGAGCTGGAGGCCAAGGCCTGGAAACTGGCTATGGCCTGGGCTAGGGTGGAGGGACAGGTCACCTTGTCAGTGTGTGGGAACCTCTGTTGCAGGGCAAGACCCTCTGAGACCCTTGGCCTGACTGCTGGTGTGCCCTGCATGGAGGCTCTCAGCCCAGGGAACTCGGGGTATCACAGCCAGGGCCTGGCCCTGATTCCCAGCTCATCTACAACTTTCACTTTGCTAATTACGTGGCCTCCTGCAGCCTGGGTGGGAAAACTCAAGCCTTCCNACTGAGGGAGCAGCTCCAGGTCTGCTGGACCAGGCCTTGGTATTCTGGAGGGGGACTCACCCCTCCTGGTGGCTGGGGCCTGTGGCGGCCACTGATGTCATTTCAGAGAAAGCACTGAAGAGATGTTTTGTTTCTCAGGCCATGTCTCTGAAATCGGTGTGTGTGAGTGTGTGAGTGTGTGAGTGTGTGTGTGTGTGTGTGTGTGTGTGTTACACACACACATATATATTTGCATTTTATCCAAAAGTAAACGTTCCAAACCCCAAACCGCTAGCTAATCCAGACTCACTGAAGGCCTCTTCCCTGGTAGGGCTGGCGCCAACTGGGAAAGACNGGTCGCCTGGTTCAGTGCACCACAGGGCTGGGGTGATGGGTGAGCGGCTGCAGGGGGGACCCAGCATTTTTAAGGGCCAGGAGTGGGAGGGTGAGCAGGAGGCATCTGGGGAGGACATTTATCTCATAGGAGCTGTGGCCAGCCAAGAATGCCACAGCAGGCCTTCCAAACTGTGTCTTCCAAGTGTGCAGGGGAGGCTCACCCTTGGCTGACATGCTGGGAACACAGAGGGTGTCGCTGGCACAGACACTCTCAGCCTGATCCACAGCAGGCTGGAGGGCAGCCACCGAGGAGGCTTGCCTGTGGTTGGTGGCCCAGAGGGTAAACTGCTGCTTTNAACAAGGAAGGCCCCTCCTCAGACCCCCTGGAGGGCAGGATGAGCCAGTATCTTACCTTCCAGCACCTTTCTAGGTCCCTCCAAGTCCCCACATGGGGACTATGCTTCCTGGTAGATGGGTACACCGTGGCTGGAAGAGCAATGTTCTGTTGCCATCTCAAGATCTTGCTGTATGGTCAAGTTCAGGGCTAGTGGCATCCTACATTCCACTGTGGGGTTGGTGATGGGTTGGGTGCATGGATCCACTTTGCAGATGGAGAGACTGAGACTCACAGCGGCCTAGAGCCATACCAGGACAGCAGGGTTGGACTCAAGGATCGCCGTCACCAACCTTTCCCCCACATCAGCCTATCCTGTGGTTGGGCTGAGTGTTTCCTACTCAAAAGATGTGTCTGAACCAGAGACCCTTGACTGTGAGCTTGGGGAAAAATCAGGTCTCTGCAGAGTTCATCAGGTGAAGTCTTTTGGATTNAGAGCTGGCCCTGAAACCAAGTGCCAGAGCAGGGAAAACAGACAGAAGAGAAGAAAGGCCACATTAAGAAGAGAGACAAGTAGGGATGGTGTAGCCCCGGAGCTGGGGCAAGGGCACAGTGGGTTCTCTCCCAGGGGTTTATGCCGTGTGTCCAGAACACTCATCTACTGTCTGAGGCCGTGGTTCCTCAACCTTGCCTCTATGAGTCAGTCAGTGGAGGTCCTGCTCCGNGCCTGCTGGGGTTGCCACACTCCATCATGGTACCCATCATTCCTGAGGGTAGATGTCCCTGCTCCCCGAGTCTCTAGCAGGGTCTGGGCACATGCATGTCACTCGTGTAGATGGAATTTTCTCTGGTCCTGCCTTGCCCAGCGGTCCGGATGAATCTCTCCCACCCACGGTCCCATAGCCACTTATAAAATAATTACTCAGAGGCTTCTATTAATTACAACTGTATGCCCTATGGCAGGCTTCTTGCTAGCTAGCTCTTTCATCTTAAATTAACCCATTTCTATTAATCTGTGTTTTGCCATGTGGCCATGGCGTTACCTGTTCTCTCACATCTTGCTTCTCCTGGTGGCAGCTTACNGTGTCTCCTGACTCCACCCTTCTTCATCACCATCTTCAGTTGGAATGTACCGCCTAACCTTATTCTGCCTTGCCATTGGCCAAACAGCTTTATTTACCAACCAATGAGAGTAACACATATTCACAGCGTACAGAAAGACATCCCACAGCACACTTGTATTTTAATGTCTGCACACCCCAGGAGTGATGTCTCAGCTCCCTGGAGACAAGATGCTACTCGTTCACTGTGAAGTATTTACTCAGTGCCCACAAAGGGTGATCCTGGTCCCAGGAATACGGCAGAGGCTGGACCAAAGTCCATTCATTTGTCTGTGAGGTCCTCTGAGGACAAGGGGACAATGAAAGAAAGGAAGGAGGGGGAAGGTGGAGGAAGGAAGAGGGAGGTAGGGAGCGGGGAGTCAGGGAGTGAAGGCAGGACAGAGAAAGGAAGAGACAAGATGAGAGGAAAGGAAAGAAATAAAGGAAGACTGGAAGGGAGGAAGGACAGAATGGAGGAGGGAAGGGATTTCCAGGTGGTGAAGGGGTAGTGCAGGGTCTGGGAAGGCTGCGTGTGGTGAGGTGGAGGGATGGTTGTCAGGGTGTCACTCGTGGTATCTGAGAACAAGACAGCTCCCTGATCCCTAGCTTTGTAACAAATAATGCAATGTAAGGACTGTCACCTTGTTCTCAAGTCTAAGAGTTGACCTGCTCCAACTGACCATCCTCAATGGGTCTGTCACTGCATGGGAGGGGGTGTTCTGGAAGATTCTTGGCTCCAGAGTCAGGAGCCNGTGCTGGGAGACTCATAACCACCAGCTGGAAGCTGGNGCTGAAGGGCATCCTCTGCCCACCGGTCTCAATTTCTCTGTGTATGACTTCTCTTTCCATCCCTTTTGCCCATGTCTCTCTGTCTCTGTCTCTTCAGGCCACAGGGGAAAGGCCATCTAACATGTCACTCAGAGGTTACCACAGCAGGGGGCTGCCATGCGGGGCTCTGTTTAAGATGTAGCTGCAGGCCTGCTGGACACAAGTGGAGTGGGCCTCCAGGGGAGGGTGGTAGAGGTGCTTCAAAGCCTGAGGGCCTGTGGCCTCTTGCTTGGGGCCCACCTTCTCCTTTCCTGCCCTCACTGCTTGCCAGTCCCTGCAGAGGTTCCCACAGGCAGTGCCCAGCTCTGAAGCCTCCCCACCTCATGTCTGTCCTCCCTGGCCACTGAACATGGCTTGCCTAGGAAAGACGGTTTGGGTGAAGACTCAAAGTTTGTGTTCTTCCTGAGACATGGTGACAGGGTCACCGCACTTCCCAAGGCAGCNTTGGCTGTGACTATGCCTACTTTGGGTGTTNGGGGATCAACGCTGGTGCCCAATCAGGTGTGACTGTGGACTTCCCCAATGTGTGTGGATCGCTACCACAGGTTTATATTTTTAACATTTTTAACCAATAAACTTTGGCTCCAACATCAACATAAGAAAAGGCAGATGATAAATCCTCCCAGCAGTGAGGGATGGAAGCCAGCTCACAGGCTTGCTGTCCCGTTTACAAAGTTGCTGCCACCAGAAGGACGCTGGACTGCCCAGCTTCAGAACNGAATGTCAGCAGCAGATTGGAGGGGAACACAGCTTGTTCAAACCAGAGCTCGTGAGTAGTCTCCAGAGGGTTGTGGCCCTGTCAGTAAAGCGCTTTTGTAGAAAGGCAGATGGACTATTTTAAAATCTACCTCAGCCTTCACCGTGATGTCTGAATGAGGCTGTTGTGACAGGATTTGGGGTCCTGGGCTGAGGGTTTGGAGAAAACTGAGAGCCAGTTGGTAAATTTAATGTTCAGTTCAGCTACCCCCCCCTCCCCTGACACACACTGTCTCAGGGAATTCCTCAGGCCTGGGGAAGGCAGGAAGAGGAAGCCATTTGCTTACAGGGAGACGACATGCAGAAAACAATAGAGAAAGCCAGGGAACCCCAGAGGTGACTCTGATAAGATTAATAAAACTGATAAACATCTAGCCAGACTTAGCAGGAAGAGGGAGGCCAGGCTGCTGTGATAGCCGTGAGGTCAGCACTGACATCACTGCAGGCCTTACAGAGGCGTGAGAAAGTGGACAGACTGACGGCTTGGAAGGTGTGATGTGCTAAAGTGACAGGAGAGAGAGAGAGAGAGAGAGAGAGAG
>LZPO01044191.1:566378-584469 GCA_001675575.1 Neotoma lepida
CACCCAAGGAATCACAAATCAGAAAGCTACACCTTGTCACAGCCCTAGCTGACTCAGATGCATGCTGTCCCTGGAATGCCACTTCTAAGACACTCATGGAACTGGGGGCAAGTGGGGGGAGATGGGGGAAAGGTCAGGTTATTGTATAAGTGTCAGTGTGGTCACAGGTATTAAGAAGAGAAAGTCATGGCAGCATCTCATCCTCCCTTTCCAAGTCCACCAGTGCTCAGTTACAGCCCCTCCCCACTTCCCTGTACATCACAACAGAAGAGCAGACCTGAGCCTCCAATCTCTGTTTAGTTGAGTTTCACAAAGCAGAAAAACAGTAGCTAGCATTTTCACTGGTTTCCAAGCACACCTCAGAGATTATTTTTATCTTTAAAANTTTAATTTTATTATTTTTCTAAACATCCATTTATTTACTTAGGTACCTNTGTATGGGCATGTGTGTGTGTGCATGTGTAGGTTGGAAGGCAACTTGCAAGAGTCAGTTCTTTCCTTCTACCATGGCTCCTGGGGTCAAATTCAGGTCGTCAGNTTTGGAGGCAGGTGCCTTTGCCAGCCTAGCCATCCTGTCAGCCCTTGTTTTATCTGAGAGTTAAACACAGAAAGGGCAACAGTGTAACCCTGGNATCTGACAATGACCTGGAAACTGTCTCAGGTACCATGATGTCATCTGGTAGCCTCCGATTCTTTGCTCCCTCTGCATTTTGAGCAGATGTGTGGCTGAGACCTGCAGGTGTCCAGCTTTCATGACTTTGTGCAAACTGGACAGGGATAAAGGGAGAGATTGTTACAGTCCGGATGGCTTGATGCAAGAAAGATGGTTGTGCAGATGAAGCTGGAGCGTTCAGAAACTGGTCAGCCCTGGACGGGACCCTGGACAGGACCCTGGATGGGAGCCTGGACAGGACCCTGGACGGGACCCTGGACGGGACCCTGGACAGGACCCTGGATGGGAGCCTGGACAGGACCCTGGTAAGCTGGAACAAAGGGCCCACGATTGTGTCTGATTGGGTCACCTTCACACAGCTCTCTCATGGACATGAACCTCAGAGCAGTGTGACTATCGAGATGACCCTCTGCTACTCTGAGATAATAGCCTGAGTGTCACCAGTGTGACCACATGTCCTGGCTTGGCTGTATCAGACAGTGACTAGGGTGAGCTCCCTGTGTGTCACAGTGGCTACTGTGTGATCTTCCTGCCTAAAACTCCCGTACAGACCATGTCTAAGGTAACTAGGAAGCCGTTTTGGAGAGACTCTAGGGTAGCAGGGGCCTTGCAGTCAGAGCTGAGGGAACAAAACTGTCCTCTTAAGCATGTTTGCCATCTTGGTGGGTCTTGTATCACAAATGAGACAAGTACCCAGCATTTTAGCGTCAGGCATGGTAGCTGTCCNTGGTGCATAGCCAGCACCATACAGATGTTGATTGGGACCCAAGATGCTGGAAGCAGGTNTGGGTGAATCTAATGGGAAGGAGAGGCTATGGGCAGAGCCCCANCTCAACCTCTCCTGTCTCATGGAGGCCTGGAGGCTGGCTGAATGTTTGGCTAGCACCATAGTGGTTAGTCTTTTCTGGGNGGGATCTTGTGTAGCCCAGACTGGCTTCAAGCTCACTATGTCACCAAGAATAACCTTGAATTTCTGATCCTCCTACTTCCANTTCTCTGACACTGTCTTAGTCAGTGTTCTACTGCTGTGAAGAGACACCATGACCACTGCAACTTTTATAAAGGAAAGCATTTAATTAGGGCTTGCTTACAGTTCAGAGGTTTAGTTCATTATCATCATGGAGCNGAGGATGATGGTACTGGAGAGGTAGCTGGGAATTCTACATCTGGATCCACAGACAGCAGAAAGAGACACTCTGGGCTTGGAATGGGCCCACCTCCGGTGACACACTTCATCCAACAAGGCCATACCTACTAATCCTTTCAAATAGTGCCACTCCCTGGTGACCAAGTGTTCAAAGCTGTCAGTCTATGGGTGCCATTCTCATTCAAACCCTCACAGACACAAAGCCTGGTTTGTATGGCACTAGACATGGAACCCAGGGCCTCATGAATGCCAGACAGGTGTTCTACCACCAGATGCCAGACAGGTGTTCTACCAACCAGTGACGGTTAAGCTTGACAGTCAACTTGATTGGACTGGGAGACACTGTGTTTAGTAAGGCACATTCCTCTGTGTGTCTTGAAGGCATTTCCAGAGAGGACTGATGAGTGAGCCAGGAGGTGAGGAGAAAGCTGTGTCTGGTGTCTGCTGGAGAAACATGCTGTGAGTGTGCTGGATGGATGCATTTGACTCTAAAAGGAATGGAATTCTGAAAGTCCTGAACAGAAGGGCCAAGTGAGAATGGCCTTCATGANGATAGACCTTACAAGACACCATGTGTGTGAGTTCCCTCAATAGTCACATCCTGANAAGACTTGGAGTCACCAGGGAGACACACCTCCAGATATCTGCAAGGAGGATTAACTGAGGGAGAAAAGCCCTCCTCCTCAAAGTGGACACCTTTCCATGGGCTGCCCAGATCCAGAGAAGTCCAAGGGGAACAGCCATTGACTGCTGAAGCTACTGTCACCTCACCTCGCCTGACATAAGGATACCAGTGGCTCTCCAGGAAGCTCTAGGCCTCCAGTGTCTCCCTGTGGCTGCTACCAGCATCATGAGCTGAGCAGCTACCAGAGTCTCAGAGTCTCCAGCCTGCAGGTGGCCAGTGATGGAACAACCCAGCTCCTATTGCATAAGCCAAACTAATGCATGTCCTTGCATACCATTGCATAATTCTATTGTTTCTGTTCCTCTGGAGAGCTCCACCTAAGACAACATCTACACAGACAGGAAATAGAATGGGGGAGGGAGGAGGAGGTTGGTGCTATGGAGGACTGAGCTTCAGTTAGCTTTCGAAGACATTCGAAGACACTGAGGGTGTCCTCAGTGCCTCTGAACTGTGTGTTTTAATGATGGTTGGCATGGAGAATCACATTTTGCTGTAATACACATTCTTGAGCCTGAGAGATGTCTCAGTAGTTAAGAGCACTGGCTGCTTTTGCGGAGGACCGAAGTTTGGTTCTCAGCTCTGACATGGTGGCTCACAACCATCTGTAGCTTTAGCTCCAGGGGAATCTGTCGTTCTCTTTTGGCATCTGTGCACATCTGCACTCAAATACACATACACATATGCATAGACACATGTACCTACACACAATTAAAAATAAACATTTATAAAGAATATTTTGGGAATTTGAGTGTAGCTTTTCATACTACTTCCTGCTGATTGAGGGTGCTGGCAATCTTATGGGGATCCTGAGAGAATTCAAGAGCTGTCTCTTATACACATCTAGATGTGTATAAGAGACAGGATATATAAAACATCCAGTGGATAAAGGCACTTGCCACCAAGCCTGAGGACTTGAGTTGGATCATTGGGTCCTACATAGTGGAAGGAGAGAACTGAGTATCACAGATTGACCTCCACATGCACCCAGTGACACTCATGAACCACTCCAAATGCAAATAAACAAATGTTTTGTTTTTTAAGTTCTTAAAAAGTCATCCTCCAGGCAGAGTAGGACGGCGTCACAGCAACATTGGCCCAATGTGGCTTGCATTCACAAAAGCCTCTTGGATCATTAGCCACCTTGATGCCACCTGCCCCTTAGTCTCTTGAATGTTATCTGGAATGTGATCACACCCCTAAACTTAGGTTCCTCCAGACAGAAGTTGCTGACCTGGCATTAAAAATGAATTATTTTGCGTTATCCCACTGACCCCTGTTGTGTGTTCTAAAACACACATTACCCGTCTCTATCTGTAATCAAGTGTGGCCTGGCCCACACTGGATCCTAACACCCCACTGAGGCATCAGGACAGGCCATGTGGCATAGGGATACTAAGGTCCTTCTTCCACCCAGACAGACAGCACACACAGCCGAAGTCCAAGGGGGAAAGGCAGACTGCATCCCCAGTGTGATTCACGGGGAAGTGGGACCACAATTCCTAAAGCATGTTTTTGGCAATTGACTGTCCACAGTGTGCAGAAATCCAGGTGGGGCAGTGTTCTAGTGTGGTGTCAAAACTTTATGTCTGTGGATTCCACAGAGCATGAGGCCAAGGAGGAGTGGGTTGGTTTGTCTTCAAAAGGTGCCCAGTGTGAGGTTGTGAGACATTCCGTGGGAGGTGGAGATGGGGATCTCCAGAGCAGGCTGCCTGGCTAGGTTAGCCCAAACAGTGAGCTCTGGGTTCAATCAAGAGATGTTGCCTCCATACAAAAGGGGAGAGACAATCGAGGAAGACACCTGACTTCAACCACTGGCTTCCACATACACACACATACACGTGTGGACACTCCCCTCCCCAACAATTATTCAATATGGATGTGCTTCTGGGGACAAGTCCAGAGGACAAGTCCATGTCTATGTTCCCCTGGAGACCTGGACATTGTTAGAGATCAGTATGTTTTTGGTAGCTCTCAATTTCATAGATAAGGAAGTGAAGATGTGGAAAGATGGGTCTGATGAGTCTCCCCGGCTCCCCACAGTTGGAACTGGAACCTGAGACCATCACATAACACAGTGTCCTCTCCTCATTAGGTTGGACGAGGTGCTAGCACAGAGACCCTCATGGTAGGACTTGGGTTTTGTCATTTACTGCTGTGTGACTAAAGTATGGTTGCTTTACCACTCTGATTCATGACTGTCAATGTAACAGGGTTGACAATAGTGTTTCCTTGGTAAGGTTGTGGGAGATCAGACAAAATCGTGCTTGGCACGCAGTAAGGCTAATAAGGAAATGCTTGGTCCAATAGGAAGATGGATGTCAGTGTGGGGTCAAGATCAGTCAAGGGCTGGCTGGGCTCAGTGGGGCTGGTATTTGTGAGGATGCTGAGGCAGAGGGAGGCCTTCAGACTCCATTTCCAGGCTGAGACTCGATACCATGTGGACTGACTAAGGCTAATGGTGGGGGATGATCACAGTGAGACTTTTTAAGTCCTCTCTGTACTTGTGAGGCTGCCTCTATGGTCTACATAGAAGGAGTGCTCATGCTTACTACTTCCTGTTTCCTGATTTGTGGCTTCCTGTTTCCTGTTGAGATTAGCCATTGGTAGTCACCAGAAGCTGCTCAGAGGAGGGTTCACGGAGAAGCCAGCAGTTCCTTTCCAGTCCCCACCCAACCCCCACTCATCGGGCTATGGCTCTCTCCAGATAGCTCCCTGCCCATCCTACCCCCATTGGCAGTGACTCCCAGCTTGGTCCATCTTCTAGATGTTTCTTGTCCTTTTTGGTTCCCAAACTCTACCCTGGTTCTATGAACACCCACTTCATGGCATCCTCTTCAGCTACCTCCATAGGACCTTCCTCAGTGGGATAGTGACCTNTGCAGGTATAGAGTATCTGGCTACAGAGTGCTGAGATCTAGGTACTGTGCACAGTACTGAA
The DNA here is from genome assembly GCA_001675575.1 of Neotoma lepida. Taxonomy (NCBI): domain Eukaryota; kingdom Metazoa; phylum Chordata; class Mammalia; order Rodentia; family Cricetidae; genus Neotoma; species Neotoma lepida. The sequence goes on from LZPO01044191.1 coordinate 571,822, forward strand.
GGGATGGAGTGACTGGCTACAGAATGCTGAGATCTAGATTCTGTTCACAGTGCTGAGTGATGGAGTGACTGGCTATAGAGTGCTGAGATCTAGGTACTGTGCACAGTACTGAGGGAATGGAATGACTGGTTACAGAGTGCTGAGATCTAGGTACTGTGCACACAGTACTGAGGGAATGGAGTGACTGGCTACGGAGTGTGGAGACCTAGGTACTGTGCACAGTACTGAAGGGATGGAGTGACTGACTACAGAGTGCAGAGACCTAGGTACTGTGCACAGTACTGAAGGGATGGAGTGACTGACCACAGAGTGCTGAGACCTAGGTACTGTGCACNGTACTGAGTGATGGAGTAACTGGCTATGGAGTGCTGAGATCTGGGTATTGTGCACAGTACTGAGTGATGGAGTAACTGGCTATGGAGTGCTGAGATCTAGATACTGTGCACAGTACTGAGTGATGGAGTGACTGGCTACAGAGTGCTGAGACCTAGGTACTATGGAGTGACTGGCTATAGAGTGCTGAGATCTAGGTACTGTGCACAGTACTGAGTGATGGAGTGCCTGGCTAGGAAGGTGCTGCTGCAACTTGTGTGTGTTGAAACAACACAGCTTTGTTTCCTGATTCTTCAGGAGAACTGAGCCAGTTCAAGCCTCTTGTCGATACCCAGGGGCGAGGGCAGCCCCTCTGTCCCTTACCCTTCTAGGTTCTGCATTACCTAGCTCATGGCNGCATCCTTCCAACCATGATGACTTGGAAAGCCCAGCTCATCTCTGTGTTACAAGGTCTTTGTCATACTTTTCAAAGTCTCTTTTGCCTCAAGAGGTGACACAGCCATAGGTTCTGGGGATGAAGACACTGCTGGGGACCAAGGCTTGCAGAGGACAGAACATTGCCACAGGCAGCTCTGCGGTAAGGATTCTCTCCTGGACCCTGGGGTTGAGCATGCTCTGGGCACTTGGCATGGAAATACAGGCATCTCTGGTCTCTNACATGCCCTAAGNCAGTGGTTCTCAACCTGTGGGTCACGGCCCTTTCACTGGGGTTGCCTAAGACCATGGAAAAACACAGATATTTGCATTACGATTCGTAACAGGAGCCAGATTACAGTTATAAAGTAACAACGAAAATAATTTTATGGTTGGGGGTCTCCACAAAATGAGGAACTGTATTAAAGGGTTGCAGCATCGGGAAGGTTGAGAACCACTCGCTGCCCTAGGGGTTTCTTCCTGGAAAAGGAAGATTCTTTCATGTTCTAAGGCAGGGCCTTTGCTCACCATACTGGCCATGGAGGGAGAGGGCCTAGCGGGTCAGATTCCTGCTCCCTGCTCATCCTGCTTGCCTCTGGTTGAGTGGATTTATAGTGGCTAACAGCAGTGAAGGAATAGANGCCAAGAGCACAGCACTCTTCTTCTTCACCTTGTCACAAAGCCCCCACTAACTTTTACTTCCAGAGCAAGCCACTCGAAGGCTTCAGATCCAGCTTGATGAATAACAGGCAGGGGGTAGGCAGGCAGACACTGGCTCCCTTTTCCCCACAACTCGCTACCTCTATTATTTATATACAGTTTAACTCGCCAAGGCGTAACTCTAAACCTCTTGTCGCCGCACGATCCCTCTGTGCCTCCCCAGGTGAGAGCTGATTGGTCTGCCTGACCTCTTGGGCTGCCTGCATTAGCTTGACTACTGTGAAGCCTCCTGAAGCTGAGCCTGGCCATCTCTGGCTTTGCTCTGCAGTTCAAGGCAGCCCTCCACTCAACGTGAGCTCTGTTTATTATTGCAGAGAGGCAATTTTCAAGGGGGCTGTGGTACTCGTTCAAATTAAGGTGAAGAATGTGGACCACATCCGGGCTCCTCACCTGATGCCTCAAAGGCCTCTTGTGTGTCCAGGTCCCACCCACCTGAAGGTCTCAATTGGCTCCAGGGAGGACTAAGGCCACCTGTCTAGCAGACAGGGACAGAGCAAGGCCAAGCAGGGTGCCTGCGTTGCCGCCAGGCTGGGGGCACCTGCTGAGCTTGGATGGAGAGACTGCTAGAGAAGGTTTCCGAACTTCAGGAGAAATGTAAACCATGACTAAAGGAGGGGAAGAGTGCATAACCCACAGGCGCCTTAAGGCCAAGCTTTGCTCATTGCCATGGACGCCATCAGGCTAATGGACGAAGGAAACCATCCACCATGACCTGATGGCTCCTGGCATCTCTGAGTCTGGGTTACATCAAAAGAAAAGGGTGTAGCATTGTGACAAGCTAAACTACATGCAAGTGGAGCCCCTTAATGAGATCACCAAGGGCTGCATCCTAGCACACACAGATGTCATTCTTTCTTCCAAGGACTTGGGTTGCCCAGCAGTTTTGTGTTTTCTATAGGTACACTCATCTGAAGTTTGGGAACTAGGCCTACCAGGCATAACAGCTACAGACCTCATTTACTTAGTTTTGTTTTGCGATGCTGGGGGTGGAACCCTCACATTCAAGGAGAGGGAACCCTCACTATTGAGCTACATACTCAATTCACTCTTCATTTTAAATTTTTTTTTTTTTTGTCTTAAGACAGGGTGACACAAAGCTGCCTAGACTGGCCTGGAACTCACTCTGCAGTCTTGAGAGAACTCACTCTCACAAAGGCCTTGAACTTGGGACGCTCCTGCCTCAGCCTCCAAGCTGCTGAGGCTTATGCCAGCAGGTCTGTCTGGCTATGAGGTTCTTTAGAGCAGGGTTTGCTGCGGAGTGAGGGGATAGAAGGAACAGGGCCCAGGGGCCAGCTGGGATAGCAAGCCTGCGTCCATGCTCTCTCCGGAGTGGTGATGGAACCCCCAGTGTGCACTAAAACCCACTGACAGTATCTGCTTGAGCTGAGAGAGCACCAGGCACCACAGGAATCCCTCCTGGGTAGAAGCTTATGCTCACAGTCCTGAGATCCCTAAATTTCATCTTCCCAGAGTTAGCAAGTAGGTGACAGGCCACAGGCAAGGTGGTTTGGTGCCACTCCACCTAAGGTTGCTGCATCTAACTCTTTCTAGGTGACTGGTCAGAACAGGTGCATGTGGCAGGAAGCACTCTCTTCAAGATGCAGGGAGGATGGAGATAACAGAGTGACACCCGAACAAGCGGCAGTGGTTGGTCATCTCCTCTGCTCCTGGGAACACCTGAGCTTGGGATACACAGGACATATCCTAAAGACACTTCTGGTCATTCCAATGGCCAGCAAGGGAAAAAGAAGGGGCCCTGGGGTGGAACAAAGTACAGAATTTTTTCTAAAGTGACTGCACGAAACCATCCCTCACGAATGTTTTAAAATGTCATATTTAAGTTTAGGAATAAGGTAGGGGTCTCCAGCCCCTCCTCCGCTGCCTTTACCTCCCAGAGTTGGGAAGCTTGGCATCAAGTGACTTTTGTCCAAACTCTGGTACTGGTGACTCCTTAGAGCTGGGTTTTGGGCTCCAGGCTGTGTTCATAATTTACAGAAACAACCTGTGTGATGCCTTGAAACAACACTTTCAGTGAGCAGGAAGAGTAAGTAGGGGAGGAGTATCGCATGCAAACAAACTCCAAGGCCATTGGGATCCTACCTCACATCACATGCACATACATGGCTAGCTTTGAGTTCTGCTTTCTGTGAAAATGCGAGAGGCTATGTGTCCGTCTGGGGCTTCTTATCATAAATGCCATCCATGTCTTCTGTGAGCTGCCCCTTCCCCATTCTCTTTGGTAGCTGTGGGTGTATTCACCTCCACTGAAGGTACTGAACCATCACCAAACTACTTCCAAGTAGCCAACACTAACCCAGGCATCCCCCTGTTTCGGGGCAATCGCAGCCAGTTGCAGTGGACTGTATGTTGGGGGTAGGAAAATTGTTAGCTTTGCTGTGGGGAAGTTGGCTGTGTTTCTGGGTGGAGATCATGGGTGCTGAGGTGTGACGGCATTGCAGTAGCTCTATGGCCTGTGGTGTGCTGTGTCTGGGGGTCAAACTGGGGGTAGCTGAGGAGTCTGTCTGGGCCCTTCTGCCAGGGATATGAAGGACCCAGGGTGTAATTGCAAGCTAGTGCATTCCTCGTCAGCACGGCGGTGAGCCCCACAGGAGAGCTGCCAGCGCCAGCANTGAACAAATCCAGGGCAATTTGGCCAGTGGGTGGTCTCCTCATCACCCGCAATTAGACATGAGCAAACCCTGCCCCGAGACACTGCCACAGTGACGCAGCTGCTGCATGGACTCAGGCCCTAGGCTTCTCATCCATCCCAACAGCTTCAGGAACTGCTCAGAGAACCACATCTGGGCCTCCAGGTGGGGCTTCTGAGATGCCTCAGGATGTCTTTGCAACAGGTTGAGATGCAGCCACCATGATGGCAGGCAAGTGTTAGCACTGGAACAGAGTGAGAGGAACACTCTCCCAGAAAGCTTAGCGGGAATAGGCATGAAGTCAGCCCACAGCACATGGGAATGAGAGAATTTTTTTTTCATTCATCCTTTTGGTTATTTTTTTCTGTCAGATAATCNCACCATCCCCATTCTCTGCCTTTCTCCATGTGTCAGGATAGACCACAGATGTCACTTTGACCCCTTTACCTTTTGGGTTGTTGGGCAGNGTCTTTGTGTCTTTGGCAGTGTTGAGACCGGGGCTCTGTGGTCCTTCTGCCTGTCTCTGCAGAGAGGCAGGGTGGGTATCGTTAGTTCAGGGGCAGAGCTGTGAACTCACAGGTGGCAGTTGAGGGGAGGTGATGAAGGCAGCNTGCCATGGGCACACACTGGCCACCCTTCCAAGTGCTTCATGATGNCCTGCCCGTCACCAGGTGATAAGAGCATCCAGGGCTCCGGGAGGCAAGCCAGTTGCTTCACCACATGCNGAGCAACNCCAGGCAGGGCCTCTCCCTCTGAGGCTCTGAGTNGCTTCCTGCCTCTTCAACTCTGGGTGGCTCCAGGTAACCCTTGATTTTTAGATAGGTCACTGGTGCCTCTGCCTTTGTCTTCACACAGCATCTTCTTCATGTGNCTTCAGGTCTTGGAATATCATTTTCCTGAGGGTGCAGGGAATTGGTGTTGTCCTCACTCNCTCAGCAGAGTGTACTGATGGCTGTCTCTGAGGAAAGAACACTTGAAAGAATGGAGGGCTGGAGTGGACTGCCTCTGAGGGAGGAGTGTCACAGTGAGGGGAGCAGCAGNTATGTAGGTCCTAAGGAAGGGGTAACATGGTATGTTGGAGGCTCAGNATAGGACAGTGTGCCTGGGGCTGAGTTTTCCATCTTGTGGGTTCAGGCTTTTTAATACTGACTTGCCAAAAAAACTTGGAGTTGGCTTGACCAAGAGACAGAGTCACTCAGTGTTGACCCAGTCAACTTAAAGATTAGAGACAGACTGGATTCCACAGAGATGGCTACTGTACACACGAAGGACCACAGTTTCTTCTTACAAATACGAGGTATTTATGGAGGGAAAATAAAGTTCATAGTACACCGAAATGGAAATGGTGGCGGCATTATATATTAATTTTATGTCTGTCTGTNTGTACAGGTATATATACATATTGCACAAATTTTTTTTTCTGGCTTGCTGGTGGTGCATTTCCAAACACTGGGATGGAAATCTCACTCCCAGGAACCAGCAGCTGCCAGCCACATGCCAACATCCATGGAAAAGAGGAAGCTAGTATCTCCTGCTGCCAGGCTCTNTGCCTTACTCCTAACCCTACCACCTAAGCACACAGCAGCCATTGCTGACACGGCGAGCTGGAGGGAAGTCCCAGCCAATGGTGTGGGTGGGCGGTTTGGAGACAGAGGAAGTCTGCAGCAGACAGTGAAGTGACCCCTGGAGACACAATCTAGACAACCCTGCCCCCATAATGAAGGACTGAGGTGGCTGCGGAAGGCCACTCTGCCAATCAGGAAATGATGGACAGCACAGCAAGGCGTTAGCGTGTATCTGGCGGGTTAGAGTTCAGAGATAATTACACACCCAGGGAGGGAAAACTACCCACGGAAGGAAGGGGCGCCATGATGTATCCAAGGCTAGGAAGATCTCACACTTCATGCTGGGGACCATGACAGTCCCTCCAGGATGCAAAGGTGTGAAAGCACTACAGGAAAACAAAGCCAGTGAGCTGTCTTTCCAGAGCAAAGAAAGGGCAAGAAAACAAACTCCAGATCCTGGGATTATGTAAGCACCTTTGTCCTGGTTCTGATGGACACAGCAGGTCCAGAAAAAAACCAATCTCATGTGGCACTGAAGAATGTCGCTTTCTGCTGGTCTAAAGGACCCATGTTAAGGGTAGGTCTCCCCGTCAGCTGACCACATGCCAATAATACCTGTGCATACCTGCACANGCATACCCAGACCCAAGCCCTGCCTACCCCAAGCAGATTGGCAGCCATCACATGCACCGAGGTGCTCCAGGGTCATGCCATACTTAATGAGAGTACTTAGAGTCCAGGGTCTTTCTCCAATCACTGGACCCTCCACTCCATGAGGGACCCAGAGACCAGTCTATCCAGGGGCCTGGGAAATGGGTCCTTGAGTCTTTCTTACTTCAAAAAGCATCCCTGGATCCTGGCTCCAGCCTCCTTGGGAGTGCACATACCTGCATCAGAGACGGTTGTTGCCGAGGCTGTACCTGCTGCTGCATCCCCTTGTAGATGCAGTGAGGGGGTGAGTGGGTGTCCAGCCACATCTAACACTGAGTCAGAGGGCAGTCAGTCCTCCCCAACTCCCAGCACCTGTGATGCGCAGTCCACACCGACCCAGCTTCTTTCCAACCAGATCAGCACTGGCAGGAACCAGGGAACCACACACCAGAGTTGCAGCCATCCTGAGANGGCACAGTCCTGGCTACCTGTTCACACAGGCCTCGGGGCAGCAGGCTGAGCCTGAGACTCTTCCTGAAGGCTGAGGGTGGACTTGGGTTCCCACCNCCTNGTGGAAAGTGAGCTTAAACAAGATTTCCNTCTTCNTGGAGATNTGTCTGCNCAAGAGGACANATGCACACAGGGCTGCTGTGGCTTGTGGCAGGGTGGGAGGCAGCAGGACCTTTGGCTTTCTGCTGTTTCAGGGTCTGCTTTGGATCAGTGTTGACTAAAAGCCATTCAGGTATTTTTCCTTAGGGTCTCTCTGGGGCCTGGCATGGAGTCTAGAGCATCAACAGGGCCCACTGGGGGTGCCCTCTGGCTGCTGTAGCGGAACATCACCCANGAAGGAACACTGGCACAGGGCTGTGCAGGTCCCTGAACATGCNTGATGGATACCAGGATGTTGGGAGGCATAGGNAAGGGCTTCTATAGGCAAATGGGTCTGAAAACGAATGCCAGCCTCAGCTGAGGGATACCTTTGCCTTCTAGTAGCCCACCTCTGTGAGGCTGGAAGACTCCTATCAGCTCCGGCTCAGAACCATATGCCAGCTTGTTCCTGTACCATCTCTGAGATTGTTTTATCCTCACAAAGCAGTCAGAGTGCTGGGGGCATATGGGCTNCAGGCAGTGCTGAGTGCGTCTCCATCACTGTACCNTCTGCTCCAAAGGCANGGAACNCACCCAGCTTTACTCCTCACTTAGCTGACATTTAAGAGAGGCCAGTCTCNCTCCATCCANTCACCCACAGGTACTCANGAAGGCTGTATCTGTCAATTAGNGCTTTGTAACGAAGTACCACTGCCTCTGGGCTTGAACAGCAGCCTTATTTTCTCACACTAAGGCCAAGGCTGCGGGGCTGGCCTTCAGAGGCCTCGCTATGTGGTTTGCAGAAAAGGTCCTCTTCCGGTGTCCTCATAAGTTCATCCTTGAAGTGAGTGNACTGTTNTGGGTGACAGTTCANTTGGGTCACGGTCACTCCCATGACTTCAGTGAACCCAGACACCCTTCAAGAGGCCCATCTCCAAGCACAGCCATGTAATGAGGTCCCAAGGCTGGAGCTTCACCCCGTGGATTTGAGGGGTCGTTTTGTTCACGATGAGTACCCTGGGATTGTGTAGGTCAAGTCTTGCTGGTGTCAGGAGACAGTCTATTGTACTAGTCAGTAAGATGGATGGTGAGCAGTGAATGGAGGGCAGGGGAGGGGGCCCTTACCCTGGGCTGGCTGTGGTAGAAGTAGCTAACACCTGGCTTCAGGCAAGCATCTGGACTGAGTCCACAGAGGTGAGCTGCTGGAGGATGCCCAGGACAAGTGGTCGGGCAGGGGTTATGGCCAGCAGAGTGTATAAGAGACAGCATCTGGACTGAGTCCACAGAGGTGAGCTGCTGGAGGATGCCCAGGACAAGTGGTCGGGCAGGGGTTATGGCCAGCAGAGGGGGCATCTTGAGCCCAATCAGAGCTCTGCCTGTTGACCGAAGAGGCAGGTGAAGTTAAGGTGGAGAAGTGACAGAAGGGTCACCTGTGAGACTCTAGGGGCCAGGATGGAGACTTGGCTTTCCCTTTGACCGTTGCTATTAGCAATTAGAAGTCTCTTCTCCTGTGCAACAGGAGCAGGTAAGGGGCTTGCCATGCAAGTATGAAGACCTGCATTCAGATCTCCAGCATCTGTGTAAAAATCTGAGTGTCGCATGTGCCTGTAATCCCAGCCCTGGAGGGGGCAGACAGGTGGATCCACAGAGTTCGCTTGCTGGCAGCCTAGACTAAACGACAAGCTCAAGGTCCAGGGAGAGATCCTGTCCCAAAAACCAAGGTGGGGAGTAGTAGAGGAAGGCACCCACTGTTACCTTCTGGCCTCCACACCATCACCTGTGTGTGAACACATGGACGAATACACACTCACGTACATGTGTGCACACATGCATACACCATACACAAAACCCATTTTTGAAAAAGAAGTCCTTCTCTAGTTGTTCTGACCCAAGAAGAGCAGTGGTGAGCGACAAAAGCCTGGCTGCAGTGTCACCTTGGGGAACTCATCATTAACCTCCNAAGAGCTCCAGGCGCATCCCCCATCTAGCCATAAGGCAGGGTGCTGGGCTGTGGAGGCGACCCAGCTGGATGGTATTACCGCGGTTACTGTAATAGAGAACAGGATTCGCTGACAAATTTGATGCTTTCTCCTATGGCTGCCGTGAACTTGACAAAGTGTGGGGCAAACCGCAAGCCGTCAGCATCCCAGCAAAACAAAAACAGGCTGGCAACAGAAGAAGCCGGGCTGCGCAAGGTCAGCGTCAGCGCTGTGGTTCTGGGCAGAGTTTGCTGGGGTAGGAGAAACTGCATACACGGAGGGGCTGGCGGGGTAGGCTCAGGTCAAGCCTGGTGTGGGGTGGGTGCATCTGTGGCTGCTGGAGTAGGCTTGGTTCCCCAGCTTCTCCCAGTCATGACTGACAGGCACAGAGCTCCGTGCCTGGCACTTGGTCCCCAACCAGGGCAGGACATGGATACAATGGGCAGTGAGAACTCTGGGGTCCTTGGAGTGGCATTTGTTGGTGCTGGTGCCCAGAAGAGAGCCGGTTTCCTGGGCAGGGAAGTCCTAGGGCCAGCACAGATGTTCTCATCTGTTACAAAAGCCATTACTGATCCTCCTGGTTTCATTGCCATGCTCCATGAAGGCTTCTAGCAGGTCAGCGTTGTTCAGGGGTGTGCTCAGCAGTTGTGACGGAGGTGAGCTGGTTAAACCTCAGGAAACTGCTGTGTCATGNCCAGCTAGAAACAGGCAGTCCATGCCCAAGAAGACAGATGGCGGCAGGGGTAGCTGGAGATGGAGTGNTGGCAAGAGGCCTTTTACAGGTTGCCTGGCTCTGTGGGAGAGCTTCCACTTCAGATTCAGTTGTCCCATCAACATGACAGGTGTGTCCCTTGTGCTCAGTTTTCTTCTGCACGGGAGAGTATTGGGCTGGTGCGGGTCCCCAGTANACCCTGACACTGGCACATGAGCAGGTTTAGGAAACTCTCCGCACACAGTATCCTACAGTCTCAGAGTCCCCAGCTGAGTCCCAGTGCATAGGAACTTAGCTGAAAGCCTCTCCAGACAGCGGTACGGCCTGCCCACCTGGGGCCGGGGTGGGACATCAAGTTCTCATCTCTCATGGCCTTCCAATTTAGGGCCATGAGCCACATAAGACTGATTGCTCTGGGGCTGGAGCACCCTGTCAGGGAGACCCTCCAGCACCCCCTTGTGTGTGGGAGGAGCAATGACAATGTCAACATGGCCACCACGCTCCACAAGTGCCACCAACGGGCCTCAGTGCTGGCCTATGAAGGACATGTCTGTGGCAAGAATTAAACCTTTCCTTTTCCTTTTGTTTCCCTTTTCTTTTTCTAGGTGTGTCTAGTGATCCACTCTTGCCCATTTTGGTAGTTTGGCCCTTCCTACCAATTCACGCCCATATCTCTCCTGCCCGGTGGCTTTCTGAGGTTGGGTCTGGTAATGGCTATTCTGCTTGTCTTGAAGTCTCCCTGGGGATCCATGCCACTCAAGAAACTCTATGGAGTCCCCTCAGGTCTGTGGCCCAACCTCTAGGACCACGTTTTGAGAATATTATTGCCACCAAGGTTATCCAAAGATTTGCCTCACTGTGGCCTCCAGATCTGGAGTCCTGGGGAAAGGGCCAGGGCACCTGAAATCAGGGATGAGATCTGTCAGCGGCTCTTGGGCCTTCTTTCTCCCTCTGTACATTCCAGTCTGAGAGACACTTTCTCAGACTCTTCCTTCTTGCTCCTCAGCTGGTGGCCCAGGGCTGTCAACATCATCCTACTAACGCTGTCGCCCCGCAGGCAGCTAACGTGATGTCTAAGAGGAGGAAATGAGTCTGTGATGTGGGCTGATAGGAATCTCAGTGTCTCCTCCAGGGACTCGATCACTCAGCACTGAAAAACTGACTGTGGTGGGTGCCGGGGAGGAGGGACANTCCCTTCCTGGGGGCTTCTGCAATGAGGGTGTTACAAGGGGTGTGCAGAGGGAGCCCCCAGGGAGAACCTGTCAGTCTTCGGTGTCCCAGAGAGAAAGCTGGTGTCCNAACGTGAGTCTTTACAGTGAATCCGAGTCGCATGAAAGCCTGTCCCCGTGGGGTCTTGGGGGCTACCTTCCTAGCTGGGCTTTTCCTGTGACTGACTGAGAGCCTGGCCTCAGCTTGTAAGGGGACATGTTAAAGAGTCACATGTCAAACAGGCCCTAGAGCCTCCTCAGAACTTGCTCCATGCTCATGAGCGCCTCCCTGCAGTGGGGAGGGCAACCCCCAATTGTGTTGAGTGATGGGCACAATGTAGCCATCTCTACCCTNCTGGGTAACTGAAATTCTTGGTCTGTTTCTTTCCTGCTGGTTTGTTTGTTTGTTTCTCTAAATTCTGTCTATGGTGTTTATTATAGTTTATGATTAGAATAATAACATATTAACTAGTTTTGGAAACAGGATCTTACTATGTAGCCCATGCTGGCTTAGAATTCACCATGTAGTCCAGGCTAGCCTTGAAATTCCAACAATTCTTCTGCTTCAACCTCCCAAGATCTGGGACAACAGGCATGTGCCATCCACACAGGGCTTGTTAACTTTTTTCCCTGAGGATTTCTGTGATCATTATTTCACTTCATGCCCATGGCACCTGCATGGGGTGCTTTGGATTAGTGGCACATTATAGAAGAGGGCACAGTTTCAGAGAGGTGCTGTGAGCTGCCTAGGGCCACACAGCTAGTTAAGGATAGAGTGGGAACTTGACCTTGGCAGTTCCCATCTAAATGGAGCTTTCCAGCAAACCCAGACACCTCTGTGAAGGAACAGCTTCTGCCTCACACTGACAGATGCATGAACGGTTCATTGACTTCCTTATTTAACCACGTATTTATTCACTGAGACAGAGTTGGGACACCGAAGACTGACAGGTTCTCCCTGGGGGCTCCCTCTACTCCACCCTTGTAACACCCTCATCTCAGAAGCCCCTGGGAAGGGATGTCCAGGCAGCCTAGGTTGGCCTTCAACTCATNCCTCCTAAGTGCTGGGAGTAAGTACCATGCCCAGCTGGATGGCAAGTTTTAAAGCCAATGTGCTGGCCATCATCTGTAAGAATCCCTTCCTATGGNACATGTCTGTGGGAATTCATATCCTCAACACGGGACCTGAGAATGAACTGTCAGTCTGCTCTTCCCTGTTGTTTTACCACCAGCTGTGAGATAAATGTTCATCTCAAAACATCATATGCTGCATGGCTGCTGGACCCAGAAAACTCTTACCGAGTGCTTGTGGTCAGTCAGAATCTTGAGCTCATCTCAGCTTGGCCTTCCCAGTCTGGCTAAGCATGGGCTTGCCATCCCAGGATCACTGAACACTCTTAAAAGATGAAGAATCGTGAGAACTTGGACTTCTCTGTAACACGTTGACCACATTTACTGTATTAGGACATGGAATGGAATTTTAAAAGTACTTCATCCACTATTTATGCTAAAATCATGTGCTCATTTTATATTAACAAGAGTATGTATATATTTGTTTGCTTTTGCAGTGTGGGGCTTGAACCCAGGCTCTTGCACATGTAAGGCAAATGCTCTGCCACTGAACTAGCTCCTTGGCTGAGGAATATTAGAATTTTATTAAAAAAATTAACTATCACAGAAAACAAAAGCATGGGCTGGAGAGATGGCTCAGAAGCTAAGAGCACTGGCTGCTCTTCCAGAGATCCTGAGTTCAGTTCCAAGCAACCACATGGCAGCTCACAACCATGTATAATGAGATCTAATGCCCTCTTCTGGTGTGCAGGCATGCAA
>LZPO01044191.1:587247-599618 GCA_001675575.1 Neotoma lepida
GCGCAGATGGCTTCCTTGATCGCTTCTGTTTTGGAGACTTGGAAAGTTCTCACTGGCCTGTGCAGCTGCTGATTTCCAGTGTTTCCTTGCAGCTCACGATTAACCATTTTGGGGCCAGAGGACAGAACAGTGGGACTGTCCCCCAACTAGGTCACACATCCGTAAAGCAGCAGTGACTCCTGGCAGGAGCTGGGCAAGTGCTGGGGATACAACAATGGCATAAAAGACAGACTGATGGTCAGGGTGGAGATGGGGATTTCTGTTCACCGAGTACTACAAAACCAGGGGAAACTGAGTCAAGGGACGCTAATTACCATGGACGCTGCCTGTTCAGACATGTTCCGACACCTTCCCAGGAAGTGGCTCCGAAGACTGACTGCCAGAGAGGGGAACCCATGAATAGCAGCCGCCCATGAAATCCTGGTGGTGCCCTCCCTCTCAGTCCTGCTCTGAGCAGACTGACCCTGGAAGGGCTGTCCTGCAGTCCCCGCAGCCACTCAGATGGGACAGAAGCCTTCTTGGTCAAAGAATATTTAGTCACCTCTTCCGGGTTTTCCATGGAAATCCCCCTGCATCCTCTTCACCCTCTGAGACATGGGTGCCCAGGTCCTCTGTGTCCTCACGGCTGCCATTGGACACTGTCGTGGAAGGGGGTCTTCCATATCTAGATTCTGCAGGTCCCGGCGGCACACAGGTTTCAACCCCACAGAAGAAGGAAGGTCAGGGTCTGCTGGCGAGACTCACTTGGGGTCTAAAGCCTCACATGGAGCAACCCATGTGTCAGGTAACTGACACAGAGATCAGGACACCCAGGAGGAGCTCACTGAGCATGGAAGGGTGCTGGGACTCCTGTCTCCACCCCTGCAGATCCTGCCTTCCTTTCCTTTTCCAGACTGGTGGAGGAGGTGGGTTCCTCAGGGGTACCCAGAAAGACCTGAGTCCATGCATTTGGGGTCAGCTCAGGGGCAGCCACACTGAACCTGTTCCCACTCAGAGGAGGGCAGCGCACATGGCTCTGCCCTGCTCCTAGTGGCTAAGTGGGGAACTACAGCCAGTGCTGGGGTGCCCAAGTCAAGCAGAGCCCCTCCCCTAAGGGAGAGAATCTGCCCTTGCTTCCACTGGGTTTCTATTAACGCACTGGTCTGCTTGAATTTCCTCGTGTAAGCAAGTGAACAAGATAAAAATTTAAAACACCTGGAGGTTTAAAATGTATTCATTAAAGAAAAGACAGCCACTAATGTGGATGATGGAGAGAAAGATGGGGACCAGATGAGCCTGGTCTCCCACTCCGAGAGCCGAGTTCACACAACTTCTTCTCTGAGCTTGGAAAGGGGTCAACAGATCAGGGTCATTCAGCACAGGTTTCCAGTGTTGTTCGTCCAGGCACAGCCCCATATTCTTGTGACTGGCCCTGCATATGTGGCCGAAGTGCTTTCTTCACCCAAATAGACAGAGGAGGAGCACCCATGCATGCATAGTGAGAGCACTGCGGGAGGCCTGGGTCTGCCCTTCAGTGTTTACCAGTGCCACTCCTAGATGGGTAAGACTGACTTCATTACCCACTCCTTTCCAACAAGAAGAGGGGCTCTGACTGTCCTCCCTCCCTCCCTCCCTCCCTTTCTTCTTTCTGTCCTTCCCCTCCTCCTATCCTCCCTTCCTTTCTTTAAAAATTAAAAAAAGTTTCTTTTAAATTGTGTGTGTGTGTGTGTGTGTGTGTGTGTGCATGTGAATGCAGGTGCCCATGGAGGCCAGAAGAGGGCGCCAGATGCCCTGAAACTGGATTTAACAGAAGGCTACGAGCCACCATGTGGGTGCTGGGAATTGACCTCTCCTCCTCTGGAAGAGTAGCCAGTGCTCTAAACTGCTGANCCATATCTCCATGTCCCTCTTTCTTTTAAACAAACACTCACTATAGTTTTCCCCAGGCTCTGCTCTTCTCTCTCTTTGAAGCAAACTCTGCAGGTTATTCTCTGACACATGGACATCTGAGTGTCCCTGTTAGCGTTGACTAGGCAGGTCCATGCTGTACTAATATGCAAAATCAGAGCTGAAAGATGCTTCCAGCTGAAGCATTCTTGAGATTTAACTTGTTCTCATGTTCTGGACAAGAAGCAGCTCTGTGGAGAAGCTGGGGGTGGGGGCTGTGAGAAGCCAAAACAGAGGAGGTGATGGAGACCAGGTCAGGAGGAGTGGACACTAGGTACCAGAGTAGGCATGGTCAGGGTGAATGTTGGATCTGAGAGTACCTTCCACTGTGCCAGAACAATCTAGAAATGCATCCACTATCCCCTGGTATCGTCCTCTGTTCCTATTCCTTCTGTTGTGCAGCCATGCTTCTGCCCTCTTCAGAATCTCTGCTTGCTTTCCCAGGAGGTCTTGCGCCTGTGTAGATTCCGAATCTCATGGGAGGCAGGAACAAGATAACAGGACTCACTGGTAACATGGACATAGGCACCTTGGGGCACCATGGAACACTCTGGAATCATCAGTCCCCCTTGTGATTCTCTCACCACCCCAACAAGTCGTTACAGCTGGGGAGGAACAACCAGGCCTGTGACATGGCAGAGGACGAGGGATGGAGGCCAAGGGCAGCAGCCGGCCCACAGGGGAGAGCTCCATGAGGAAGCTGGCCTCAAGCTGAGTCCAGTGCAGACAGGGGAACCGCAGAGGGTCTGTAGGGATGTGTATCCCTGAGCAGCTTTGAGACATGCCCTTGGAGGATACGAGAAAGGATGCAGTCGCTTTTCCAGTGCTGCACGTGTCTCCTTCCCCCACAGCACTTTGCAGCTGCACCATACAGATTCTGAGCTTAGGAGGAGTCCAGCCATGCACCCATCTCTTCCAGCCAATCCTTGTGGAAGGAGGTGAGGCCTCCTGTAGTCAAAAGTTTGTGGAGCCACCATATACCTCAGACCTTCTGCAGGAGAAGCCATAGACACCAGCACTCGGGTGAAGCTGCCAGATAAAATAACAGGATCCACATGGATTTCAGATTTGAAAAAATACTTTGTTTCAGTAGTTCCCAAATAACACATGGGAGATACATGACCATATCTGCTAAACTTGGTGACCAAGGGTTAGGGACTCCTCCAACCTCGCTGCCAGAGCTGGGTGTCCACTGTCTGTTGAACCACTGGCCCTCAGCTCTGAAGACCAAGAGCTTTGCAGACAAACCTGGACTGGCTGTGAGGCTGTGTGTGAGCCAATGATGGGCAACAGGATCTGGAAAAGGGACATTAGTGACATTCAGTTGACATCCAGCATTGTAGGTTCGCTGCTGACATCGCCAGGCTTTTTTCTCAGTACAGAGGCTCCAGTAATAGGAAAGTGCCCCCTGGTTTTGAGTGTCTCTTTTTTTGGTCAGAAGTGTTGAGTGACTCAAATGTTTACCTCCTCAGGCTCAGTGTACTCAGGTGGATGAGGTGGTGCCTGAGAACACAACCTGAGGTCAGGATACCGCCTGGCTCCGGCCATGCAGGTTACTTAGGACAGTTCACCCATCTGTGTTGATGGTGTTTATTTTTATTTTTTATTTTTTGTTTTTGACCGTGAACACAGTGGCTGTCATTAGCCTTGTGTCTATAGCCTTGAATCCTGGCAAGAACTCAAGCCTCTTATCAGGTGGCTTATGTGGACTCTGGGATGATTGGGACCATTGCACACTCTGTTCTCTGACAGTTACAGATTCAAGAATGAGAGTGTGACAGCAGTTCATCCAGCCAGAGAAAAACCCAGGACTGTGTGTGTATGTGTGTGTGTGTGTGTGTATGTGCGCACATGTGTGTATACCTGTGTGCCATGAGTGTGTATGCGTTTGTGTGCATGTATATGTGTGCACATGTGTATATGCCTGTGTGCAATGAGTGTGTGTGTATGTGTGCAAGTAGGTGTGTATGTATGTCTGTCTGTGTACATGTGTGGTGTGTGTGTATGAGTGTGTGTGTGTGTGTGTGTGTGTGTGTGTTGCACATGTGGAAGGTGGGCACCAGAGGACAATTCTCTGAAATTGGTTCTCTTACCCTCTTGTGGGATCCCGGGGTCTAACTCAGATTTTCTGCTCAAAAGCACTTCTGCCCACTAAGCGGTCTTGCCAGCTCTCTACATTTTTGAAATAGGGTTTCTCACTGAATCTGTAGCTTGGTGATCTGGATCAACTGGCCAGTTGGCGAACCTGAAGGCCTTCTGGCCTCTGCCTCTCCAGAACTGGGGTTACAGGTAGGCCTCTGTCCAGCTTTGAGGCTTCTGTGAGTGAGGAGAGGAAAAGGAAGGTAATCCCTCTTCTGGGGCTGAACACGGACTTGGGACTCCAGTGTGGTTAGAATCAATCTGCCTACCACAGGGCTATCATTCTGACAGCAAAACAGGCAGAGAGAGGCAGAAACAGACCAAGAGATGCTGGCTGCTGCTGGAGCAAACCAAGCCTGAAGCCCACCTGTGTCCAGATTTCCCAGCTATGGAGGCGAAGACATTCTGTTATTTAAACTAGCTTGGCTATCTGCTTCTTATACCCTAGCAGATTCACCCAAGTGCTTTTCCAAATGCAGCATCGAGAGCACTGGCTCTTAGCTCAACAAGACTGCGTGTGAAAGCACCGAGCACTCACAGGCATGCTGCAGAATCAAGATTTCCGCTCCTTCCCTATTGGATTCAAAACAACCACACCATCAAAAATGAGATTTCCAGACTTCACATGGAGAGATAGACTCATTAGTCTGGACTGTTTGGGGCTTTTTCAAGTAATTGCATGCCTTGGGAAATATTACTGCGATGTCCTCATGTTCCCCCTGAGATCACGTATATGTCACACTAACCCACTTGGAATTCAGAGCTGTGCTTGAACGGTTGCTGCAGGGCTGAGCGCACCACTGGGAACTGGTGGAGTTTAGTTAACATTTTCATAATTTCTTTCCCACTGTTCTGCTAGCTGCTTGGGACCTGAGCTAACAGCATCTCCTTAGGTCNACAGGCAACTCCCCTCCTCCTTGATGTGACCCAGAGACTCAGGCTCTTTGAGCCTGGTAGCTCTCAGATCCCCAGCTGGAGTTTGTTCCCTGCACTGTGAGAACCCAGGGGTCCATGAGGTGGGATGAAAAAGAGAGACAGTTTCCNATCTCCTCAGCCCTGGCTGCAACAGCTTTGCCTCTGCGAGGTACAGGAAGGGCTTCCCTGCACCTGAGAAGCTTTTCCAGTCATTCCTCTAGGGATAACTTGAGACCTCGAGCCACGGTGCTGATGTTCTGTACGGACATACGGCTCAAAAATTCAGGTCACCAAGGTCACACTGTTAACACACCAGGGCGAATGTCCACCTGCATCTCAGTGCAGCCGATTTCCTTCCCCCAGCATTTCACAGTACGGGGTGCATTGTTGTGATAAGTTCCCATGGGCTTCTCCATGTCTGGAGGGTGGGGCCAGATGAAGATGTTGCGCCAGTATACGTCTGCATACCAGCAGAGAAAGGAGGATGTTGGGGACAGACACAACCCACCATTTCTATGGCTGTGGCTGAGACATCATGTTCATACTCCATGGAAAGGCACTGCCATCAGGCCACAGCCAGACACAACAAGGACCAGGACACACAGTTTCCAATGGGCAGCAACTGGCCAGTGTTGTGGGAACACCTGATATGAAAGATGGGCCATTGAGGGTGGCTGTCACCCAGCACCGACATGCAGAACTGTGCTGGCCACAGTGCTGGCCTCTGTAGTTCTCAGCTGCTGCTGGAGTGATTGTTATGCTGTGGGCGTCCCCAGCATTGAGTTGCCTGATGGGTAGGGTCATGTCTGGTTCATCCTCCCCTCCTGGCCCTGAGAAGGGGCTAGTGTGTGCAGTAGGAACCAGGAAGAACAGGGACATTAATTATGGCACACAGTTATTTTTGCGACTCTTCTGTTCCCAGGAGAGCAAAGTCAAAAGCCGTGTGTCTGCAGTGTGTGGTACCACCTCTGGGTGCCAGGCCACATCCACACTACCACCTCAGGCTGAGTTATCTGCTTCTGCTTCATCACACTTACTAAATACTTGTCACATCCATGCACACGTATGCACATGTGCAAACACACAGTCAAATCCACACGCACATATGCATGTGCACATGTCTGTGTGTATGCATGAACACAAATCCACATTCATACACACATGCACAAATGTCCCCCATGTGCACACCTACAAGCACACACATCCATGCGTACACATTCACTCACCTGCACATGCATACACATATGCAAATGTGTGCACATACACACTCACATATGTGTACACATGCATGCATGTACACATTCACACACCATGCATACAGACACACACATGCACACACGTGAGTACACGCACATGACATTGCCTTCTTTGTCTGATCCCTCACCTCTGCGTGGAATATTTATGATCTCTAATAAATTTGGGTTGTGGCTCATTAGCCTGCCCAGCCATGGCTAGAAGCCACNAAGGTCCCAAGGCTGGCAGGTCCTCTCTGTCTCTCAGCACACTGTACTGCACATGCCACAGTGATGACCTCACAGTAACCGGCTCTGTCCCAAGCCTGGGACAGCACTCATCTTTCAAACCAGATTAAAAGAAAACAAGAGTGGGGCCATCCCCAGCTCCGGAGCAGGGACCATGCCCTGCTCTGGAGAGGTTGGAATGCGCCTGGTAATTACTATTTATTCTCCATTAGTTACTGTTTGAAATACAGCTCCTGCTGAGCTGGCTGTGCACACCCCTCGCCTGGGGGGTGGGAGTGACTGTCCAGCTATGAGTTGACTCCTGTCCCTTGACTGGAGAAGGGTCCCCTGTCACTGTGCCTGCCTGGAGAGGGCATCAGGGAGGCCTCAGGGAGGAAAAAGATCCAGGCNTCCCTTTCCCAAACACGCAGAGAAACCACAAGGACTGTTTTGCTCCCTTCGATTTAGGGGCAGAGCTGAGAGCTGGCTACCTTCACTCCAAGGACTGATGGGGCAGAGGGCATGTCAGGAGGGGCAGTCAGACTTAGGTAGGTGAGGGACATGGCAAGCAGGGTGACTCCATGGGGATGGGGAGGAGCAGACGGTGTGGTGGAGGCTGTGTGTTCTCTCTGTGGGCAGCACACAGTGGTGCTGCAGGTGGAACAGGTGCCCAGAAACCAGGTAGTCCGATGGGTACCGTGGCTCTGCTAACCAGACCAGAGACTTGGGCTGTCATCTGGCAGCCCTTGGTCCCCAGCTTGCTCCTCTGTGAAGGATGACAAGGTACCCAACTCCTGGTGGTGCTACAGAGTGGCACACATTGCCTGCATGCGTGTTAGAGCCAGCCAGGGCACGTAGCAGAAACAANGGCTCATTGTTCTCCAGGACACGTGGGTAAAAAACGCTTCATGCTCCACCACCTCGGGAACCAGTAAAATCCCAGAAGGTGTCGATAATCGCCCTGATATTCAGACTGTGGGCTCAGCAGGTCACGTAGTTTCACATTCAATCTCCCCACACCACTTGGAGTGTGCCAGGAGTCCACACTCGGTTTGGTAATGAAGGGGGCAGAGACTGGTGGGGGAGGAGCCATGCTGACTCTAAAGTCAGGGCCAGCTGGTTGCAGAGCCTGACCCTGAGGCCAAACGTCCTGCAGGGAATAAAACAGACATGGGGCAAGGCACAGAGTGCAAGCAGGAAGGACTCTGTGAGGCAAAGGAACCTGTGTCACAGACACCCAGCTTGTAAGTTGCACCTGGCTAGAACCTTGGGGACCATCCTGGGTCCCACTAGGTCCTTTCCCATAAAGGAGACATTTTTATCACCCCCTGAGAAGCAATTCTGTCTTCCCGTGCACTGCCCATGTGGGCAGACACAGACAGCACATTGCTCCACACCTTCTTAGTAACACTCCATCCACCAGGCCCACCCCAGCCCTGCACCAAGCCCATCTTTCATAACAGGAACCTATAAGATTCTGTGACGAGGCTTTGACCCCGGATAGAGACAAAACTACAGCTCCAGCTGAGGTGGTAGACCCATCCTGCATACAGGTAAATTCACACCTATCCCTCTCACAGAAGGGGATGGGGACACTGGGGTGCAACAGAGAGCCCGTGATTCAAATACAATGCAGCCAAGTTGACTCTGCTTCAGAACTGGTCCAGTCGGTTTTATGCATGAGTTACTTTCTTATGGCTCTGACAAAATCCCTGACAGAAAGAAGCAACTTAATGAAGGAAGGGAGGCTTTACCCTGGCTCACTGGCTCAAGGCTGTGGTCCATGGGGGTGGAAGGTTGTGGGGGCGGGCATAGTAACAGGAGCTGGCAATGAAGCTTGTTACATCGTGGTGGATCAGGAAGCAGATATTCAGAGCCAGAAGCTGACCAGACTGGAACCTCTAAGACCCTCCCACCCAAGAGATCTACTTCTTCCAACTGGACCCCGACCCCCTAATGGTTCCATGGCCTCCTGAAACAGCACCGCCAGATAGGAAGCAAGTGTTCACACACAGGAGCCTGTGGGACATTCCACACTGATGCTGCCTGGGCTCTCTCACTGTGGCGATTCAGAGACCACATGAGAAACAGCGGCATGGTGTTCTACTCCCCTCTGATACCTTTGGATGTACTTCATACTGACTCTTTTATAATGCCACCAAGCATCTATTTTCCAAGAAGCCACCTCCCCATGATGATGATGGTTGTTTTTCTTTTCTCTTTTCTTTTCTTTTTCATGACAAGGTTTCTCTGTAGCTTTGGAGCTTGTCCTGGAACTTGCTCTGTAGACCAGGCTGACCTCAAACTCACAGAGATCCACCTGTCTCTGCCTCCCTAGTGCTGGGATTAAAGGCTTGAGCCACTCCCTCCTGGTGATCATGGTTGTTTTTAAGGTAGACTAGAGTCCCCAAGGGGCAGATTGTACCCTAGGCTGTCCATCAGCACCACAGAAGTAGGTGTGTGGGCCTGGAGGTGAGCCTCACTGTGCAGACAGATGCACAGCCTTCAGAGTGATTGATGTGTGTGATGGTGTCACTCCTCCAGACCCTATCCATCACTTTATTACAAAGCAGGGAGGTAGCCCAGGTGACTGTCCTGGCAGGGTAGACTTTGAGGGAATCAGTTAGAAAAATTTCCTGACCTCGAAGTCATGGAGGCTGGGGACGTATATAATTGAGTGAGGAGGCATGAGAAATTAATCCAAACATGTGTAATAGTGTTGTTGATCACTCAGAAAGGCTGGGGGGCAGTGGAACCCCCACTGCCTGTGTAGGGATNGGAGGCTCTGGCTTTATCACTGAAGCTATGCCCCTCACTCCCACCCCCNAAAAAAGCCTTTACTTCCTTGGCATTTCCTCTATTTAGTCTGCCTCTCCATTGGGCAGGAGTGAGCCATATTTTCTCCCACACAATGGTGCTGACCCCCAAGGGTGACACTGACAGTTCTAGGCTGGAGGCTGCAGTATTAGGCAGCAAAGGGACCAGGCAGGTCCCATGAGGTGGCATCTTCTGACAATATAAGCTGAAAAGCTAGAGACATGGGCCTCCTGCCTCCTGTAGCTTGCTGCTCAGGAGACCAGCATTTGTCAGGGGGCTGTGATGGGACCCCCCCTCCCCTGCACACACCTTGAAGGAGCAACAGATGGCTAGGGAACTCGTATCCCTGGGAGTACTGTCCCAAGAGTGAGAGTTTCTGTTGATCAAGTGATGCTCTCCCCAGGGAACCTATCTCCTGTGGAGCTGTGGTCTTTGCAAAGATGACTTCCAGAGCCACCAATAAACCTCTGCTCTTTTCAGAGGCTGGATGTGGCCATAAGCAACCTGGCAGATTCAGCAAGTCCTAGAATAGTAAATTGTAGGTGAAGGGGCCGAGGGACACAGGATAGAGCGGTCTTGTGAGTAGGAAGGATTGCTATAGGCAGCTCCTTTCAGGTAACAGAAAGCTGGTATTAACAGAACCTTCCCTGGCTGGGATCTACTGAAGCCCTCCTCTGCGGGGTTTGAACCATGCTAAGCAGACAGAATCCTGTAGGTACAAAGTCAGTGACTTCATGGCACTTCCTGTGATTCTATGAGATGGCCTCAAGTCCCCATTGAACAGGAAATAGTGAGGCCCAGGGCCAATATCCTGGACTGTCACACAGTTCACACGAGTGGTGGAATCGCGGTTTAAAATTCAAATCCTTCCAGCTTCCAACTTTATACTTGAAGTCACTGTGACAGCATGCTCGTGCCAAAGGAATTCATTCTTGCGCAGTGCTTAGAATGCCTGCTAACATCACGTGACTGCCACACTAGCAAGATCACCTACATATCAACTTAGAAAGCACTTTGCATTAATTCCAATAATCGGATACACAAACGTCTAGTCAGTTACTTATTATAAAGCCCTCCACGTGTGACCATATCTAGGATTTGCNTCCACCTCCCAAATTCTGTACATATCACTGCTACAGCCCAGAGCACCCACCACCTGAATGTGTTCTGTGCCCTGGAGCAGATTGCAGGTTCTACGAATGTAGCTGGCATTGCTCCACCCTTGATCTTTTTCAGGGCACGATTAGAGGAGCAAAAGCTAGAAAGCCAGGGAGCATCTGACCTGGTAGAGCAGGTCTGTCCCAGCTAAGGCAGGAAGGTTGCAAGTTCAAGGCCAGCCGGAGTAATTTAGGGAGATCCTAACTCCAAAGAAAAAATAAAACTGGGGTATGTAGTTCAGTGGTAGAGTGATTGCCTAGCATGTGAGAGGGAAGAGGAGGAAAAAGAGGGGGGGGAGGGGGGAGGGAGAGAGGAGGTCTTTCCCCTCCCTCAGTTGATTCTGCGTTCAGAGCTAGCTGTGTAGCTCAGTGTATCTCAGTCCGCTCTGGGGTGGCTTTGTCTGCACTATGGGGATAGGCCACATCTGTAGAATCTCTGTGGCTGCCCCTTATCAGCCTCATGGGAGCTCCCATGGTCCTGCTCCTCTTAGCTCCCTCCAGGCTGGAGTTCCAGAACTTTCTGATTGTGTCCCCAACTCTCTGTCCTTGGTAACTAAAAGAGTCATCGCTCCTCATCCTTGGCCACACTCAGAGAAACCACCCCACCACCCNTGTGCCCTGTGCATTTTCACACTGCAAACACTCTGAGCTCCATCTTCAGGGCACAGAGATGCACACAGTAGGTCTTCAGTGTGTGTTTAAATTGATCAATGAATAATATAAAAGTGCAAGGCAAAGAGTTGCTGTTGGCTTGTGCTGGAGGAAGCAGAGCCCCTCAGACAGAAGAACCCAGAAGCTCCCAAGGAGAAAGGTGGACCCCCTCATGAGGCCCTGGGAAGACCCTGGGCTTGCCATGTGCCCACCCCAGGCTCCAAATCACCTGCCCCCGAGCCCCAGCAGCCTTTGGTCATGGTGTCCTGCNTGCTGTGAGTCACAGGAGATGGTCCCCTCTTTCTCTACTGCTGAGCACAGGTGGCCTTTGAGCCCCTTCAGGTGTCACTTGAATAACTGAGGAACTGAATTTTAATTGGCTTAATTTTTATATGTTTAAATTTAAATATCCCTACTNGCTAGTGGCCACAAGCTGTTAACCAGAATCTTAGCACTGCAGCTCAAAACTCAGATTCTGAGCCAGATGACCATGGTTTGAGTCCCAGACCTGTGAGCAGATGTCTCGGTCCTCCTCTGTTGAATGGAGACACTGAAGCTCATTCGTCCCTTCGAGGCTTGTATGACAGTGATGAGCTGGTGTGTAAGGCACCTGGAGGTCCCTGGCACACGCCAGATACTACATAGGTGTTGCTGACATTTTTAATTTCATGTAGAAATGGAGATTACCATGATGCTGTTTCTTTTCATTGGAAGCTTCTAGAACCTAAGCCCAAACCAAGAATGATCTTCAGGCATGGCAAAAGTTTGGAACAGAAGGACCCAAGGAACCTGAGCATAACTAATGACTGCAAGTGACAGAATGAGACAGAATCCCAAAGTGGGTGCGGAGGCTGCAGTGACTAATATGTCCTCCTTTGACAGGAGAGAAAGTGTTTTCTGGGTAAGGAAGGGATGTGAGGACACTAAGGTCTTGTGAGCCAGGCCAGGGACAGGATTCAATAGTGGCTGTTCCAGGGTGTGGAGGCCATTCCATGNCATCTCCCTCACATACATGGAGAGGACAGATGAGGTCTGCCTCATCGGGTCCCCATCTTCCCTCATTCCAGATTGGACCTCCCCACTTCACGCCCAAGTCATGAAGTGAGAGAGACCAAGCCAGGGACTGCTTGCAGCCATGCCACACTTTCCCTACTCGGAGCCACTGCCCTGTCTGTCCACAGCAGGCTGCCCTAGGCCACCCCTGGGTGAAAAGCTGAGAGGATAGCTGGGGTGTTCTCATTGCATCACAGCTTCAATCTGAAGTGGTCTGAGGGTGTGTGTGGGAACCATCCCGTCTTTCACCGTA
>LZPO01044191.1:600283-613688 GCA_001675575.1 Neotoma lepida
AAAAGACTTTGGTTTTGTTTGCTAATTCATATGGTATATTGAAGCTATACTACCAGTGAAACTGAAGAAATTTTTTTTCTTTTTTTTATTTTAAAATCTTCTTCTTATTCTTATTCTTCTTCTTCTTCTTCTCCTCCTCCTCCTCCTCCTCCTCTTCTTCTTCTTCTTCTTTCTTCTTCTTTTCCCTATGTATCAGAATGTAACTCTTAGCTACTTCTCCAGAACCACGTCTGCCTAATGCCACACTCACTGCCGTGATTGCAATGGACTAAACTTCTGAAACTGTCAGCCCTCAGTTAAATGCTTTCTCTTATAAGAGTTGCCTTGGTCATGGTGTCTCTTCACAGCAATAGAACAGTGACTAAGACACCTAACAGGTGTGAGGACCTGAGTCCATTCCCAGAGCCCACATAAGGCTGGAAAGGTAGCCCAGCTGTTGAGAACACAGGCTGCTCTTGCAGAGGACCCTGAGACAGTGACTCACAACTACCCACAACTCCAGTTCAAGAGGACCCAATGCCCTCGCTGGCCTCCCTGAGCAACAGATAAGCACGTGGTGCACAGACATGCATACGGAAAACACATTAAGAATAAAGACATAAATAAAGCTGAATGTAGTGGAAGTGGCTCATGATTCCAGCAACGGCAGAGGCAGGAGGATTCCTGGAGCTCACTGTCTGACTGGCCTCATATACTAGGCACTGTTTCAGGCTNAGGAAAGACCCTGGCTCAAACACAAAGTGGATGGTGTCTGAGGAAGGACCTTCTTAATTGTCCTCTGACCTAAGCACATGTAAATACACACACGGGGGCAGNAGGGGGACCAGGTTTCTGTTTGGCCGTGAGCTTTAGAGAAATGATCAACTCAGGAAGCCAGACAAATGATTCTCAAACTCTACANGGAGGCTGAGTTTAATCCTCAACCCTGGACTGTTGTTTCTATCCCCGAATCTCCGTCACTCACTTAGGCAGAATGCATGGTGACATGTGACACAGCCTCAGGATGCATGGCCACACCTGGGCCCCTGCCAAGTGGTTATGGTGCTCTCATGCTCTGGAAACACCTCCCCTCAACCATAGGAGTTTGGAATTGACCTCTCAAGCTGCCAGCAAGGGAGCAAGTCAGATCCCATGCTGGACCACCCTTTAGGGACAGACAGGCAGTGTGAGTGCCACTTCCCAGACATGAAGAACAGAGCATGGCATCACTGATGGTCTCCAGAAGGATGTTTTATTGGCTACAAAATACAATTTCATGACAGACCCAGGACTGCCCTCCCAGGCCCACGTGAAGTCTTTTTTTTTTTTTTTCCTACATTCAGTTTATTGATGATGTCACGACATGCCCTGTCAACCCTTAATTAGAACCATGGCTACAGCTCTAAGCTCCGTTTAAACCGTGAAAGCCAGGGCTTTGGAAGGGTCCCTCGGAGGGGCTGGTGTCGAATGAACCAAGGACCCCACCGGCTCCCTGGGTATTGCTGGGACTGTTCAGGCAGAACCTAGGATCTTCCAAGGTGCTGGACTCTGCAGGAATGCCAGAGTTTTAGGCACATGAACTGTGTCCCCCACAAGCATACATTNGAGTCCCCCAGGACCTCTTATTTGAGGGTTATTGCAAAAATAATTAGGGAGATGCTGTCATCCTGAAGCAGGGTGAGCCCCTAATTAAATGTAGCTGGTATCTTTATAAAAAGGTGTGGAGATGCTCAAGGGACACCTGTGATGACAAAGATGGAGATCAGGGTGACATTTCTTCAGGCAGCAAATGCACAGATGGGCAGAGGCCTGGAACCAGCTCTCAGGGAATCTTCATTCCCAGCTGTCAGCCTCCAGATTTACAGCAGGGCACATTTTGTGGGTTCATTGTGCAGTGTCCTCANGGCCCCAAAGGAAACTTGCACATAAGGCTCAGCCGCCCTGGCTGCAGGGACTGATACTAATCTATCCCCTCTCTTGAACTTGGCCCCATCTTGCCAGGTGGTGCCTAGTTTAGGAGCAAGGAAACCAAGTCAGGCAGAAGAGGCTGCAGAATTAGCTTGCAGACAGGATGTCTCAGCCTTGGTGACCGATGGCTATGGCTCCTGGATTGGACTCAGACGCTCCCTTTGTATCTGTTTGTCTGTACAAGACTCCTCACAGGGCTAAGGAGTTGCTAGGCTGGCACCTTATGCTGGGGCNACCAGGCGGGCTCTCCCCGATGAGCCAGTCTACCTCCAGATGGTAGTCAACTTGAACACAGCAAAGACTCTGTGGAAAGGCCCCTCTCTGTCAACTGCTCAGAGCTTCTGTCCCCATATGTACCTCATTTCTAGTTATCAGCACGCCTCCCCTGGTGCTCAGAACCACCCAAGTAAGTCAGACACACTTGATGTGGCTGACTTTGGGTTTCACACCATTCCCCTTATCAGCTAGTGACCTTCATCAGATGAGGTTTTAGTGAGTCAAGCACTGCTCTTTCTCTGCAGGTCTGTTTATATTAAAACCCACCTACTGTGTGCATTGGTGACATGTGTTGACTTCATAGTTGCTGAAGTGTCTGGTTGACTGGGGACTACAACTAAACCTGATCTAGTTGAGATCCCAGGGGCTTGNCCCTGACTCACATTCATGTAGATGCCCGCACTGTGTGGAGGTCAGGGACCACTCCACAGGGTTTGAACCCATCACCCAGTTGGCACCTCTCACACAGTGATCCAGTATGAGAGTTACAAGGCCAATGAGGGCAGGATCCCATCACCATAAAATACCTCTGTGAGGGTGTCACTTCCTAGATAGCCATGGGCAAAACACATCTCAGGACTGGGGAGTTCTCATGACCTCTGATATTGGGCTTTGAGGGGGCTTAGTGACCTCCCAGACCACTTACAATGAAGGGAGGAAGGAACTTTTAACCACCGAGCCTCCCCCAGATTTTCATCCCAGGACTCGGTGCCCCCACAGACCAGGACCAGGCGCTTGGGACAAAGGGTCACACAGTGGGGATTGAGCACAGCAGCTCAGTTACAAAGAAAGCCTGGGCTAAGGAACACCAATTGGTAACAATTAGAAGAGGGTTGGATAGGTGAGGGAGAGTTCAGAGTTCAGTCACCCTCCGGGTGTGTTTATCTATTGTTAACCTGTGACTGGCTATCAGCTTCCCCTATCTCTGACCCNGCTTGCAGTCTCTCGGGAGGTATTGGCACTCCATNTCGCTCAGCCCATTTCTGAAATGACAGAAGACACATTTCTCCAAGAGGCTGAAGCATGGAACACCCCACTGCCTACCAGGAGCAGGAAAACGCTGGCACCTAGACAGGGTGGCAGGCAAGCAGGAGTGGTGGGGACTGCAGCTTGCTGAG
Organism: Neotoma lepida; assembly: GCA_001675575.1. Classification (NCBI taxonomy): domain Eukaryota; kingdom Metazoa; phylum Chordata; class Mammalia; order Rodentia; family Cricetidae; genus Neotoma; species Neotoma lepida. The sequence goes on from LZPO01044191.1 coordinate 603,625, forward strand.
AGCCTGTACCACACTGACAGCACAGCCTTGGAGGAGCCCAGCTTCTGTTTTCAGAGGAGAATCCTGGCCCATGGTGGCAGGGTCTTCTGGTTTATCTAGGAGCAGCTGTTTGTTTGCACTGTAGTTGAGATGTTCCCATTTTAAAAGCACTGTAAGTCAGTAAAATATGCCGGCGGCCGTTGAAGACTCCCAGTCATGGAAGGTGTTGCAGCTTCCCTCCACTTGTTGACCAAATTCTTACTCATCGCACAGAGGAACAGATTCCAGTGTTGGAAAAGCAGAGTGGAATGGTCTATGAAGTACCTGCTGGTGAGACTTCCACTGCTACATCTCCACTCTCTGTGCTGGGGGAGGGGCAAACTGAGAAGGTTTCCATGGTGATTTGAGAGATGTATTATCAAGACTCAAGTCACCTGTGAAGGCAGCACCCCCTCACTCTTGGTTGAGCCACTTCCTGTCAACTCTGAAGTCCCTGTCACTTGGTCCCTCTCTGTAACGTCGGATTCATGGGTTCACCAGGGGGTGTCCATGTCCTCAGTGGCTTATGCAACTTTATGAGGTTGATGACACNGGTGAGACACATGATTCTCACGTGTGGCTCGNCCTCCCTGCCATTCACCCCGGGGAAGTGGCGCAGGATGGCGCAGGGTGATGCATTCTGACTTCTCGAATGGGGTCAGAGCCTCAGCAGCATGAGTGTATGATGTTGCTGAGGTGGCCAGCCTTCTCAGCTGGAGCACTTCCATNGAACTTTCTCATCCCTCCAGCATCTCTCCTTCTAAGCTCCACAAGCAGGTCTCTGCCCATTGATATTGGGGACTCACAAAAGGAACAGTAAAGAAAAGGTCTGTGGTCAGGGACACATCTGGGGGAAACCTGGCCTCAGATTCTGTGGTTGAGTGCTGGTAATGGTCACCCATCTTCCTAAGGTAGNCAGGTCTGTCAGATGCACCTTTTGTTAGGAGATGATCCATTTGTTGCCAGTCTCCATACGCTAACAGAATCTTCTAGAGAGCTGTGTAGCCTGAAACCCATGTAGATTTGGAATCCAGTGGGAGACAGGGCCAGGGGGTGGGGGCATTAGAAGCANAGGTGGGNACATGTACTGCTAGGTCTGAGTCTGGGAATTAACCTGCTGTGTGAGGTCTCGGGAGCACACTGAGTAACTAGAAGACAGAACTAGGCTTGGNGTTCNGGTGGTAAGCCCCNTGAGGACATCTGTGACCATCTGGAAAACAGGCCCTATAGGTCACAGANAACAAAGCCAAGTGAGGCCTGTGTCCTGAGTGTCCTGTCCCCAAGTTCCAGTATCAGAGCTTTCTTCTCACTGGACTGGGACCTTACCCCCCATCCCACCCCTGACCCCTCATGCTCTGGCTAGTCCCCAGGGTAATGCTGACTCACAGCCCAGATTCCCTTCCACGAGATAATGTGTCCCACACTGGAATGAACAGCAAATGGACCAACAGGTCAATTCCCTTAGATACAGGGAATTCCCTACAACCTCTCAACTTGGTGCATTTTGTCTCAAAGCCAACCNCGCTCATGACACAGCAGGAGCNAGGAGCAACGCTCAGGTGGAGGCCCCTCTCACAGTCAATGTGCCAACCGCCTACTTCCAANCTGGCAAGACTGCCTTCCTAGCTGCCTGGAGGTGAGGCTGGAGCCCAGAATTCTCCGCTCCATGGAACTTACACCTGTGCTCAGTAACTAACATGGCAAGTTCCTCTGACTTAGAACTTGGCNANGCACGCCATGTTTTGGAGCNCACCCGTTGAGGTCCCCTCACCTTCCTGCTTTTGTCTTCTCATTATGTTTTTATTCTACAGTGACTACGGATCTTGGTGATATGAATCTTGGCTGTGCATCTGCCATGAAGACTGTAAATTTCCAGGCTGTGGATGACCTTTCAATAGTATATTATATATTTTCCTCAATAACGTATTCTGTAGCATTTTGTTTTGTTCAACCTTGAACAAACCTGGCTGAACAAATTTTATCTATCTATCTATCTATCTATCTATCTATCTATCTATCTATCTATCTATTTATTTATTACTTTTGACATAGAGTCTCATGTAGCCCAGGCTGGCCTCCAGCTCACTATGTACCCAAGGATGCTCTTGAGCTTCTGATCTTGCCTCCACCTCCCAAGTGCTAGGGGTACAGTCATGCACTGCATGCCTGGTTTATGCAGTGTTGGGGGGGGACTTTGAACATGCCCAGGCCCAGACAAAAAGTAAATCCTTACTGATGATCCTTATCTTGGTCCCCTTTTTATGTGATGCTAAAATTTGTCAACTGTTTTCTCTCACATTCATTAAGAGACTTCAAATTGCCATAGAGTATTTCTCTCTTGCTGGGTACTGTCTCCTATCTAGTCAGTTCCCCTCTTTACTGATAGGCTAGTCATGTGTGCCTCGTCCTCAAAGAGCAGTGTTGTCGTCTTCTCTCCCAATTTCCTAAACACCTTTTTCTTTCAGCTGCAGTCGGAGTTGAAGGAATCATCAGAACTGTGTCTACAGTGTGAGTCAATCCATCACGAGGGAGACCTTTGGGTGGTCCCCAGGAGTGAAATGTGTCCATCGCCATAGCCACACTCTAGAACTTCAGTCACGTGTAGTTGGCATTGATTCTTGGCTTTCTGTCCAATGGTTAAGAGTACTTAATACTTCATCCCCCACCCACTTAAGTAAAGTGTTGCTACACAACAAGTAAGCACAGGCCAGCCGACCACAGATGTGACCAAGACTGTCTCCGCCCTGTCTTCCTCCCCCAGCATTTGAAACTGCAGCATTTGAGATCTTTCCACAGTGTCTCTAACCACAGGGCAACTTGAACTCTGAACAATTCCAGGGGTGGACAGAANCAACCTTTCTCCAGAGTATTTCATCTCCTGTAGAGCTCCTCCTCACAAAGCAGTTAGTATGTAGAACAGAGTTCCCTAGAACACCTGCTNGTAGTCCTCTGCCTGCCTTGGCCCGGCTTAGCTCTTCCAAAATCCCTTTTCATAAGACCAACGATGACCCTGTGGGCTACATAGCACTCCCTCANGGTCCTGGACCCCCAGCAGAACTATCCCCTTCCACATTGTGGGATGTGAGCCAGGAGACACTGCAGGGCTGGCTTTGAGCTCAACAAACTGAGCCACTGTGAGTTTAGCAATGGTGTTAGCTCTCAAGTGTGCCAAATCCCAGTGAGGTCATCGCAATTCCGACACAGTTAGCCTTCCCCAAACACAGCAAGGAACTTGCTGGTGTGCAATTCACACATCAAGTGTCAGCCTGGAAGGTTCTAAGTCAAGATCCATGGGGTGTTTCCACTTCTGAAATCTTGGCTGCTACACTGGATCAGCAACCGGCTGCAGTCTCCTTCCAGGGCTTCTGGTGGTTTGGCAGTACACACCTCAGGCAGTGCCACCACCATTAGTTCTTATCACTGCAAAGCCTAGAAACACACTTAGGCACACGTTAGCTTCTGTCCAGTGACCTGGCCACTGAGAAAGGGAAACTCTGGCCTTCAAGCCTCTGAGGAAGCATCAGCTCCACCAGGTCCTGCCAGAACCTCCTTGGCTGCCATGAGGCACCACTGAGTCAGTCTTTACAGGAGGCAGCCTGTCAGGTTACTTCAAGTCACTGGTTTTGGCAGACTTGGAGCTCAGCATAGGATCACCAAGGCCATGTCCACTGGGCAGAGCAAGTCAAAGGGGATGCTTCCTTGCTGGCCAAACCCAATGACTGCCCTCTCTATGGGTTACCAAATGCCACCATATGGTTATAAATGTNCACAGCGGTGGACAAGAATGTAATTATCTGGAGTTCCTTTTCTCTAGACTGTCAGTGTTGTCTCATCTGTACCGTGGGTGGATGGTCCCAGATTGTGAAAGTGCTTTGTAAATTAGGGCTCACAAAGTAAACCGGGTTATCTGGGGAATGAGCATAAAACCACATCTACCCTCCCACACTTTCAAGGCAATCAGTGAAGCACCCGTGTCAGCATTGGTCGTGTGGGCATGCTTACAGAACCTAGGATACTGTTTCAATTGTCATAACCTCGACCACCACCATCATCACCACTGCAATCCTAACCAACCTTCACCACCATCATCACCACCATCACCATCTATAGGGATCAGTGCCCCGGCCAGCGGGATCTTCAATGGAGACCCTAGAAGGGGGAACAGTGAATGAAAGGGACAAGAGACACGAAGAATGACAGCAAGACAGGATTCTGATCAAGCTGCAAAGTTTATTCTTTCACCAATTGATTATATAGCGGGAGCTTGTGCTTGAGGGCGTGGGTCAGGGCAATTAGGTTGCTAGGTCTCGGGAAGGTCAGGATAGCAGACNTCCCTGACTGACAAAAAGATAAGGAAGTACCAAGCTGTTTTTGCTTAAGGCACTTAACAAAAATTCTGGAAAGGGAACCTGTTACTCAGGAAAACAGGAACTGAGGATTACCTGGGCTAAGATAACTTAATTATAGCCAATACAGGTTTTGGCCTCCAGCAGATCAGAGGAAGCCCCGAATGAGTGAAGTTCTAAGTGAATNCGTATTGTTGACATGGGCACAGATGTGACAAAGACCAAACATTAGACTCATGGGAAATTGGAANACTCATCCCCCATATGGGCTAGTTTCAGAGGGAGTGACAAAGCTTTCCCCAAGTATCCCAGTTTGAGCAAGTGACCAGTGTGTACAAAAACTGTCAACTGCAGCTTCCTTATTCTGAATGTTTACAGCCTGAGGCTGCCCATCTATAGAGACCTCCTACTGATACTACCTCTCCTCTCCACAAGTGCTGTACATAACAAACTCCCTGAGGTTTCTAGATGCAGCAGTAGCAAACACCATTCCATCAGAGAAGCACAGCCCACCTGACCCAACTTTCTCTATACATGGCATCTGTACATGTATCTGTCCTTTTTCTTTCCTTTGCTGCNCTTAGTCAGGGCCATTATGCCAAGACTCACTGGACATGGCAACCATCACCATCATCACCACTATTATCAAATCATTATCACATCATCATCACTACCATGTCCTCACTATCACCACCATCATCCCCATATTATCATCACCATTCTTACCGTCATCACCATCATCACCACATCATCTTCACCATCAGCACCATCTACCACCATCATTATCACCATCACCATCATCACCATTATCACTGTCATCATNGTCAATCACTATCACCATCATCATTACATCACTATCACCATCACATCCTCACCACCATCATCAATATAATAGTAAAATATTTTAAGATGTTTACATGGGCTGAACTCTGGGTAACTCACAGTCACTCTAGAAGGAAATAAAGAAATGATTCCTTATGCTCGCCATTTGGTTTTCCCCCCCAAAACACAGCTGCATCACAGAACGGAGTGGTTCTGTAAGGAAGGGGCAGTTGCTGACTGTNGCATACAGACCAGGAGACAGGCAAATACACTCTCTCTGGCCATGNCCCGATGCCTGCTTGTGGTGTGTCCCTTTCCTGAAATGACATGCTGACTGTCCAATGATTATTTTGTACAACAGCAGGCCAAAGGGATGAGTTGGCCTTCTCTGTTTTTAAGATGAATGCTCTGGAATTTTNACAGAACTACATGCATAATATTTTCCATCTTGGTCCCATTTCTTGCTCATCTACACAAAGGCATNAGAGATTACTCTATGGAGCAGGAAGAGGGGGACAGAGTGACATGGAGGTGGAGGAGAACTGACCTTCTCAGGCACCAGGAACGAACATCATAAAAGAGCACTGAGAACAGCTCTTAGGGTCCTGGAGTAACATTGAAATCTTTGGCCCCGTGTACATCAGTGGTCCCCATTCCTTCTTGTGCGTAGAGAACATTGTCCAGATGGGGCCCACTGAACATAATGAGGCACTGAAAACAATTAGCAGGCAGTATTTAATTAACAAATCGGTCTCACTTAACCAACCCAGTCCGGCTGGGATGTGCAGCCCTCCTAGTGAAACCACATCCTGAGCTGGGCCGATCTGCAAGCAGTTTCTACTCAAGAAGGAAGGAGAAAGGCATGTCAGCAAGGGCAGAGACAGCCTCAGCAGCTCTTTGCTGGGTGTCAGCACTCACCTGGGGCTGCGCTCTGCCCATTTGTGTGTGAAAGTGTTCCTTTCGAAAATAAATTAATGGGCCATCANGGTAAAGGCTGGTCTGGTTTTGTTGATTGATTTGCTTTGTTATTTTAAAATACTTAATGGACACAATAAAAGCTGATAATCCTGTGTCAACTCCCCTGCCCCACTTTAATACATCCCCAAATCTGGAACTGCTTATCAGGACCTCTCCAGCTGCCTAGGAGGAAGGTCATTTGCTCCTTGTTGGGGGAGGGGGAGCACTCCCCTGCTGTGTCTCAGCCTGTTAGATTCCATTCCAGCCTGAATCCATTCTTGCACGTAGACCCACCCATCTTCCCCGAGATGCTGGGTGACTCCCCAGTCACTAGCAGCATTTCTCACAGTAGTTTTAGCCTGGATCCTCCCTCTCTGCAAACACATTAGAGTAGCCACCATTTCCTTCTTTACAATAGCGGCTTCTCTCCCCTCAACCACTGCAACCAGCACCAACTCTTCCCTCACCAACCACCCCAGCCAGCACCAGCCCTCCTCACTCAGTAGTGGCAGCTCCTCCTTCCTCACAGATACCAAAGTTTGTCTTAGAACCATCTGGCATGCCTCACTACGCAACCAATGTCCTCACCTAGGGAACCAAGGAGATTGCCATGCCAGACCCCACGCTGGGGTGGTGTTAGTGTTAAAGGCAGCTCACTTGGCCACCACAGGGAACTAATTACTTTTCAACACCACGTAGCCCTCATCTGCAGCCCCACCCTGGAGTCAGGAAAGCAGACAGATGGAGGGGGTTTGTGAGGACTACTCTTAGCTCTATTTTTAGGATCAAAGTTACTTCTGACCCCCGAAGATCTTGGGATTTCCAAGATAAATTAGGGTTTAATAAGAGTGCTGTCAGTCACTCTCCAGCCCTGCTTCCATTTGGGCAAATGGCTCTGACTTAAGTCCCTTCTTAAGTGTGTTGGAAAATGCCGGCTCAGGTCCTAAGGTCCAGCAGAGAAGCAGATGGGCAGTGCTTTTCCACTCCCAGAGAAGCGTTTTTTCTCTCGACGGAGGAGGGTGCAGATGCATTCCCTTTGCTTCAGCTGAAATCACCGCTTTGTGGAGGCTGGAAGTCCTGAAGCGCCCATGCCTTGCAATTCTGCAGCAAAGATGAAACCACGCTTCGGAAGTGGGAGTTAGAGAGCTGGATATCACATTAAACACCTGTCTCCAGGGTCTCGCCCTGATAAACTCCCTTCTGCACTGAGGAAAGTGACTAGGGAGACACATCCCATGCAATGTGAAGTCTTTTATTCAGCTATTATTGGGCATGTACTATGTGACAAGCAGCAGGCTAAGCTCTGGGAGTCCTGTAGTCAATAAGACAAATAAAACTCATAGTAGGGCAAGAAAGNGAGAAACAATAGACCAATACACAAATAGATGTATGATACAGTGCCAGGAAAGAAAACTCNTTGAGAGGAGAAGAATGAGAGGGAGGTACCGACTGGATAGACAGTGATTGCACATGTCCTAGAATGGCTCAGTGCCTGGCAGATAAGTGGTCAGGTGAAATTAGTCAGGTGATGTTGACATGATGGTGGAGATGATGGTGACAAGGACGGTGTTGATGGTGATGATGTTGATGCTGATGATGGTNTTGGTGACATTGATGGTGGCGATGACAATCACAGCGGCAATGTTGCTGGCTACCCCTGAAGGTTCCCGGCTACTTGTTTTTCTTCCTCTGTACGATTTCATCTTTGGTTACAACATGTCTAAGAGCCTGATCTAAAGTGACAAGATATCAGAACCATGCCAACTTCTTTTTCAGTTTGAACACATTGTCTTGGATTTGACCAAAGAGTTTAGAATAAATATGTGAGTATCCACTTAGATCGATGTTAAAAGGAAACACACCCCAACCTGGGGAATGGTGGTGCTCCCCATGTTTGTTGGTGGCAATGTAATTGTCTTGAGTCAGAGCAAGAACAATTCTGTATGTTTTTGTTTTTTGTTTGTTTGTTTTGTTGTAGAGAAAGCAGGCTGGGTAGCCATCCAGGAAGCAGCGTTCCTCCATAGTCTCCGCTCCAGTTTCTGCCTTGGTCCCCTTGACGATGGCCTGTGACCTGCAAGATGAAATGAACCCTTTCCTCCCCAAGTAGCTTTTGTTCAGAGTGTTTATCACAGCCACAGAAACCTAAGTAGGAAAGAAAGCAACATAACTTTTCAAAGCTCTCAGGAGACACAGTCCATAAGGATTGACTAACCAGTTGCCATTGTAACCGTGTGACGGATTACCCGGAGCTGATGAGAGAGAATGTTTTAACNTTTACTGTCTTGTACCTAATTNTAAAAGCATTGAGACTTTTTCTTTTAGAAACTTCAGAAGCTACAGAGCCAGAATGGAGGGAGCAGGAATAGCTTGCTGACCAGTGCTCTGCATTATTGCTCTGAGTGTTTAGATCCAGGCTTACTTTCTTCCAGACTCTGGGAACCCACAGGGCACACACTCACAATGCTGCTGTAAAGGCCAGGGACTAGGCTCTATCCAGGCAGTCCGTGGATGGCTCAGGATAGCCTCACCCACATCATACAGATGCCATGTTTGAGCCCACTCTGGGCTCTGCAGGAGGGGCTGGCCACCAATTCTATCCCTGTCNTGTCACTGAGATGGAGCTGAGAGAGAGGAGGTGGCAAGTGGGTGGACACACAGGTCATGGCTGAGACAACTTTTTTGTCAGGCTGATTTGGGGCTGCAGATCCTCTCCAGCTGTGACAACTCAGCTTCAGGGCAAGAAGCCAGGAGCCAGGTGGGGACAGGCAATGGTGGCCATGCAGTGGGCAATAGCCTTGACTCCCACCAGAGTGGTAGCAGTGGAGGAAGAAGTGAAGTCTGGTTGAGATAAGCCTGCCCGTCTGCTGACAGATTGGGTGTGAGGGAGACTTCACTGAACTGAACAACTTGGCCGGGAAAAGAAAGAGCCCAACCTTGGCAGTGTTGACATCAAGAGAGAGATCAGGTTTGAGCATGAGAAATTGACCAGTCTAAGCATCCTCAGGAGGCAATCTTCCTGTGCACAGATATGGCAAAGGCACGGAGCCCAGTGCCTGGCACCCAGGAAAAAAAAACTCCACAGTGCCTCAGACTCGCATCCTGCACATGTCCAGGGTGCAGAGCTTGACGGGGCTCCCCACTAGCTCGTCCTCATTCCTGCCAGACTCCCGTTTTGCTCCCACACCAAAGCCCAGGAAATATGAGCTGCAGCCCCGTGGGCCATAGGGCAGTCGGGGAGAAGACAAATGTTCTGTGGGAGAGGTGGCTCCAGGGTCACACTGGCGTCAGCAGCTTCTAGCTGCCTGTCCGCATCCTGGGAAACCAGACTGGAGCCTGGGCTGTGGGCTGTGTGGGGGCTCCAGCTTCAGGTTGGTTCTTAGTTCTTCCCTCCTCATCAAACGCACTGAAGATGGTCACCCTGGACAGGGAAGGGTGGTGGGGAGGCAGATGAGAATCCCTGAAGCTCTTCCTCCNTNATCTTATTTCAGGGCAGCGTGTTCCTGGAGTCTGCATCAAGGCAACCAGGGGTAGGGACCCTAAAGTGCTCTTGACACCAGGGGAGACCCTTGGAGTAACAATTCCTACAACCATTCTCCTTTCCAGGAAACCTCCCCAACCCTGNCCTAAAAGAAATTGTCCCATCCTGGCTCATCAAGCCCACCCCTCTTCTTCTTGACACTTTGTATTTTTGTAACAAGTTCATTGATCATGGCTAGTAAATCTGACTATCCATTGTTCATCCAGAGCTTTCTTGTGGCACAGACTGCCTGGGAACAAAGTTCATCTCTCTTGGTTTCCTTAGCGAATTCTGGAGCCTAATGTAAGGTCTGTGGTCCTATCAACACTTATTCACCAGCTGTTGATGTCATCGGGGCGGAATGGAAAGGAAAAAAGATTTGAGCAAATACAGCTATGATCCTT
>LZPO01044191.1:620611-641610 GCA_001675575.1 Neotoma lepida
GGTGACCAGTGTCCCTCTCTCATCCAGTGCAAGGCGGGTGACCAGTGTCCCTCCCTCACCCAGTGCAGGGCAGGTGACCAGTGTCCTTCCCTCACCCCAGTGCTGGGTGGGTGACCAGTGTCCCTCCCTCATCCAGTGTAGGGTGGGTGACCAGTGTCCCTCTCTCACCCAAGTGCTGGGTGGGTGACCAATGTCCCTNCCTCACCCCAGTGCTGGGCGGGTGACCAGTGTCCCTCCCTCACCCCAGTGCTGGGTGGGTGACCAGTGTCCCTCCCTCACCCAGCTTCAGTTCTTACTACAGCTTCTAGTATTTGTTTAATTGTCCTTTTTAAAAGAAGAGAAAGGAGAAAAGAAATCACAGTTGACCAAGAACAGTATTATAGAATAAGATGCACCTAGATGCAGGGTTACAGGGCCCCTGGCCTCAGTCCAGACTGAATGAGGGTCAAAGAGCCTGGGGCCGGCAGCCCAGGTATGTCAGGTCACAGCAGTCCGAGTTTCTGTCTCACCTTCTCAGTGCTACTTCCAATGAAAGGGAGCCGAAAACACAGTGCAGGATGTCAGCNGCTTGGGAGTAACTCCCACACAAGGATGAGTCTTTTGTCCCCTGCTAGTTGGAGACACTCTTAGGCCCAGGATGCTCATGCTCTGAGAATGGCCAAGAGAAGGATTAAGTTGTTCATGAGCACAACTCATTCTGCAGTAAAAGCCAGTCTTAATCCTGAGTGGATTTGGGTAAACTTGAAACCTTTGACCCCTTAGCTCTAGCTGTCCTAAAAAGTGGCCAGAAGCAGGGTAGCTTGAGGCCCAGTAACAAGTTATATGCCAGGCAGCCAGAGAANTAAAACATGGGGTCTCTGTGGTCAGCAACAGAGCTCAGAGAATGAAGGCACTAGCTGCCAGCCCTGAGGGCTCACATGGTGATGGAGACAACAGATCTGCAAGTTGTCCTCTGACCTCCACATGTATACTGTAGAGCGAGTACACACAAGCGATAAAAACAAACAAATAAACAAATGGGAAAAGCTTCGTTTTGAGGTGTCCTCTTTGGACTGCATGCACTGTTGTAGCCTGGTTGAAGCAGGAGGAAATGCCAAAGAATGTAGATCGTGGGTTATCTTCAAGCACACATAATCCAGGCATGGCAGTAGCACTAGCCTGGGCATGCTTGCTGGTACACAGCTGAGCGAGTTTGGGAGCATTACAGCTCCCCTGAGTGTGCATTGCAGGCAGTTGGCTGCTACGAGCTTTGTTCATTCATGCTCAGTTCTTCCCACCTGGACCCTCTTCCTTGTGGCCATAGGTTGGTTCTCTCTGCCCAGTCTAACAGATGCAGGTCTGAGCAGGGTTATTCATCGTCGGGGCTCGATGACTTTGGTGATCCCTTCATCTTTTGAAAATGGGAAGGAATGTGGAGGTGGGAAGCCTGGAAACAGTTGTCACACAGGCAGCAGGAGCCAGCTGCTGTGGGCACCTGCCGAGTGGCATGGACGCTCTCAGACTCTGCTGCTGCTAGTAGACCACCTGGCCAGCAGGTACTCTCCAGGGTGGGGTGAAGCCTCACCAACCATGCTTTGTCATATGCTGTCCAGGGAAGGGCACTAGCCATGAATGGGAACACACAGTGAAGGCCACTGCCCTAGTCCCTAACACAAGCTCAAGCAGTTTCCAGCTCTCTTTGCTCTGAGCTGTGGGTGCTGGGAGCCGAACCCCAGGATAAAAGGTAAGAACTGGAGTCAAGCAGGCCTCTCACTCATCCATTCTACTTGATGCCCAAGGCTGGGACTTTCTGCTCAGCATGCCACCATGGCAATACCCACTGATGATGCCAACAGAGAACAGAGGACTGAGGGGGACGGGCAGACGGCTCAGCTTTCCCTGCACATGGTGATGTCTCCTGTCTTCACTCTGGGTCTGCCACACCTAGTGTAGGATGATTGTGTCCTTTGAGCCTATCTTGAGTTGCCACTTGCTCACTGCTCAGTCCTGAGGAGGGGCAGAGAGGAGGCTTCTCTCAGAAGACACTATGCAGATGTAGCTCATGGCCACCAGTATGGCTGAGTCTCAAAGTGTGTTCTGAGAGCTACCATGGCCTTCCACTGAGGGGCAGAGAGGTTCAGCATCTTATTCTTGGTCACACAGCAGAGGGTAAAGGAGCCAAGACTCTCTCTTAGCAGTCTGCCTGCAGAGACATGTGGGTTCCAAGCTACTTAAATTAACCTCTTCCGTGCCAAACATCCTGGTTCCTGCAGCTATGTGGTGCAGGAATGGGTATGTACTCCTGCAGGTAATGCACAGCTCAGGTCACTCTGGCTCCCAGCAGCACTGTTGAGAGCCTCATTCTTTTTTTTTTTATTATTTAGGTGATGTGCCACATGGTTTCCCTGGACCTGGGTCACAAGAGCAGCCCCGCTGTATGATGACCATCCCTGGCCGATGGCTTTGGATCTGGAGACCCTAAGGANAAGCAGTCTTTGTCCTTAGGAGAGTACGTAGTAAGCTTTACCCCAAGGGGAAGCCTAGGCGTGTCTTCCCACAAAGCAGGGGCCATCTCTAGGATGGAACTTAGATCTGCCTCTGATCTCTGTCCCAGCCATGGTGCCACTATGCCTCAGTCAGAGAGGACCCAGCCTTGCTTCTAGCACCTTCCACTGGGAAGACAGAGACAGTGCCCAGCACCCCCTCTCTGATATTGGGGTTCCAGACCAGCATCCCAGGTCCCACTGTCCTTCCCAAGCCAGCACCCAAAAGAGAGTCCCACACTCACCATGTCCAAGGTCCTTTGTTTGACTTGCCCATCAGCTTTTCTGACCATGAGACTAAGGCCTTGATTTTAACTTCCCAAGCACTGTTGAATACATGGATTTCTTCACAGGGCCTGGAGATCTGGGACTCTCTGAGCTGGGAATCCATGGTATCTGCCCTGCTAAGGAGTTGCCCTCAAACTCTTCAAGCTCTGGGCTGGTAGGGAAGCCCAGAGCTGATCTGAGTGAGGACACCAAATGGGAAAATTAAGGGACACACACTCTCCAATTCCGGCCTAAGAACACAGCAGCACACTAACCCGTCAAGGAAGATCTGCAAACAACAGGCTGATTCTGGTGCTCCTGCCCTGCTGACTCCAGGCACAGTGCGGAGAACAGACTCTGCTTAGAATCCAGCTGATGACCCAGCTCTCTCCTACTCATTCCCAAGTGAAAACCCTGGTGTCTTAGTTAGAGTTTTTATTGCTGTGGAGAGACACCATGACCATGGCAACTCTTATAAAGGAAAATATTTGCTTCAGGATGGCTTGCTTACAGTTTCAGAGGTTCAGTCCATTATTATCATGGTGGGGAGTATGGCGGCATGCAGGACATGGTGCTGGAGCTGAGAGTCCTACATCTGGGTGGTATCCTGAGCATAGGAAACCTCAAGGCCCGCCCCCACAGTGACACACTTCCTCCAACAAGGCCATACCCACTCCAACAAAGCCACACCTCCTAATAGTGCCACTCCCTATGAGATTATGGGGGCCAATTACATTCAAGCTCCCACACCTGGCTTCCATCAGGAGCCGTAGCAAGAGCCACCATGATGTCAGTCACTTGTTATTCCAGCACTGGAGGAGTTGAGGCAGGAGGATGAAAGGTTCAAGAAGGTCCAGGCTACATAGTGACACCCTGTCTCCAGGGACAGCAGGTCACGAAATCTCATGCTCTAAGGACAACTCACTACTGAGCATGAGCACCCCACACTGGTTTCACCTCCCTTACCCCGTCACTACTGACTCATGCTCCCTGCTCCTGTGACTCCAGCCTGTCCAGAGCTAGCTAGAGATGCCACCAGACAGGCATCACCTGTCTGACCTTCAAGTCACAGCACAAGTGTTGGGCATGGTAACAAATGCCTGTGATCTCTACACCCAGAGATTGAGGCAGGAGGATTGCTGTGAGTTGGACACCACCCTTGTCTCCATAGTAAGTGTCAGGTCAGTCCAGGATACATAGCAAAATCCTGTCTCACAGGGGAATAAAATCTAGCTTGGATTTTTTCTTCCTAGGGAGGCCTTCCAATTCCTGTTCTGCCCCAAGTGCACTCAATACTCTCATGATGGGCCTAATGCCTGGCACCCTCACATCTGAAGTGCCACCTGAGCATGTTCTAAACATGTGTCCCTTGAGGGCCGTGAGATGCTTGAAGACAAGTAATGTTTTCTTCTGTCACCAAGGCTCTTGCACAGCACTAGGCAAACAAAAGACACTCTGTAAATATCAAGAAAGCAAACATTAGGCACTAGTAAATAGCAAATAACAACCGAGGCAGGTTACTCACTCTGTGCCAGGTAGTATGGCACAGGGGTCTTGCCCCAACTACACCTTGGAGTCATTGGTAGAAGGTGGCTCTTCAAAAACTGGGTCCCTGAACCTCTCACCGGGCTTCTGGAAGTTTCCAGGGGATGTCAGTTAGCCAGTAATGAGCCCACCATAGGGTTAAGGGTGCTATGAAAATGGGTAAAACAAGGCTCCCCTACCCTCCAGATGTAACACAGCCAAGTTCTTTTTTTTTTTTTTTTCAAGAAAGGAAGAGTATTCTCAAAGAGGGTCCCTGAGCAGTAGCAGAGCCTCCCCTGAGAATGCGTCAGAGATGTGGACTCCAAGGCCCATCTGAGATCAGCTGATCAGAACAGGACTCTCTGCCACCCTGAGCATACCCTCCAGCCCCATGCCCCAGGGTGCTGCAGGGCGGCAGTCACACTATAAAGCTGTCTTTAGGTGTCATCCCCTCATGGCCACATAGGAAGCCCACGATGTATGATCCTGATCCACATCCTGATTCTAAAGAGCTACAGGGGAGTCTGGAGATACCAGGATGTAACCACTAGTACCCTCTGGAGGACAGCCTTTCTGACAATGCAGTTCCTTAGTGGGGGACTTGGGGCCATGGATGGGGCTTTGGTGAGGGGTCTATTCTGCAGACCCTCCCTCACGCCCTGCACTTCAGGCATCTTTTGAGCAGTCCTGTTGCCCTGACCCTCCCTGTTTGGCTCTGGGGTTTGTCTGGTATGCACCACTGAAGCCGAGGGACCCTGGAGCCAGTGCCCTGTGACCTTCCTGCCACTCTTCTTTCTGCACCCTCCTGCTTTGGAAGGAGCTGAGAAGGCACCTCCCTAATTCTCTGCCCATCAGATGGCAGAGGGGGCTGGGCCTCTGAGTCTACTCTCAACCCCACCAGGGGCTGGGACCTGCCAGTATTCAGCAAACAGGTATTTGGTGACAGAAAACGCCCTAGTGTGTGTGTTTTGTNGGGGGAGGCAGGTGGAGTGCTCTGGGATTTCCCTCGGGACACTCATAAGCAAACACATCAGCTCTGACCTGCTGTGCATGGAGCTTCCGCTTTCCACTTTTACTCCATCAAGAGACAATGCCAGGCCTGAGGGGACATGGGATCCATCCCACAGGGACAGCAGGGCCTCAATCTGTGGCTTCCTGTTGTTGCTTTACTGGTGGCCCCAGGAGCCAATCCGCCCTGTGGATGCCCCAGCGGAAAGTTCTCACCCAGCTCCAAGCGGCTGCCTGGAGCTCACCTGTCCTCTCTATCCAGTGCTGCACAGGCCTGACTACCAGGGACCTTTGTGCCCCAGCCTCAGCAGGTTTCTGGGGAAACCAGCAAGAGCTAGACCTAGGAAGAAGCATCTGGCCACACAAGCCTGGTTGGCACCCTGGCTGCTACCGAACCTCATCAGGATCACACCATTGCTGGAAAGACCATGCCACACACTGAGAAGGCCCATAGCCAGAGGTTTCCAAACTGAGTTCCAAGGAACCCACAAGCATAACAGGTGCTCAGTGAGGAGGTCAGGGCATCCACTGAATTCTGTTTGGATGACTCTGAGCAAACGAAGTTCAGTCCCTGAAACTCCCCCCCACACTTTCCAAGGGAGGAGTATGCTGACTTTGCATCCTTCCCAGAGTGTGCGCAGGGATCAAGCAAGACTCTGTTCTCAGAGGTCAGAGCAGCTTAGTGTGCTTGACTCTCACTTGATCCTGAAGGCTGGCTTCTCAGAGAGGGTGAAGAGCACTCTAGAGATGTGACAGTCAGAGCAAGTGTTGGGAACAAGAGCGTGTGACTCAGATGAGGAAAGTGATCAACTCAAGCAGCTAGCTGGACACACTCCCTAAGCCACTCCCACACCAGGATGCGGCAGGGCTTCCTTCCTGGATCCAAGTGTATCTGAACTTCTCTCTAGCATCTTCCACAACTTAGACTGAGACATAGTGTAGAAAAGAAGCTGTTTGACTGCCAGAAATATTTAGAAACCTTACTGACTAGATTAATTTATTTTGTCAGTCACCATTGTTACTGTCATTGTTGTCCTCAACATCATTGTCATCATGATTAACACTATCACCACCATCACCATCTTCATCATCACAATTACCACCATCCTCACCATCACCATCACCACCATCACCATCACCACCATCACCACCACAATTACCATCATCACCATCACCACCATCACCACCACAATTACCATCATCACCATCACCATCACCACCATCACCATCATCATCACCACGATTGCCACCATCATCATCATTACCGTCATTATTATAGCTAGCGTCAATAAACAGCTCAGAATAATCACGTTTCTAGAACTCCCCAAGCAGTATCCTCAGAGCCGAGCNTGCTGGGAGGAGAGCCTTGTAATAAAAGCCTTTCTGGCTCCTCTTGTGCAGTCAGAGGTGACCCAGGAGCCAACATTTTATTCACCAGCTGTAGCGTCACCTCTGTCCCTTAGTTTTACCCAGAGCCTGACCCCATAAGTCAATTACAGCTGTTTTTGCTGTGCTCCTGGGCTTCCCGTGTCCTCCCTATGCCCGCTTTTAACCAAGGGTGGATTCCCATGAACTTTGTTCTTTATTATCAGCTGGTTCCAATTAGAGATGAGCCAATAAAGTNCAGGGTAGCACGGCCACTGTGTGTTCCTCATGTGGCACTTTCCCATGTGGTTTGATTTACCAGGTGACAAATAAAAACCAGCCCTTCCACAAGGTGGATTCCATACCTCACATGTTCTGTTTATTTTGGTAAATGCAGCTTTTAAAAGATTTAAATGAGGGGTTGGGTGTAGGCTTGGTGTGTGTGTGTCTGTGTGTGTGTCTCTCTCTGTGAGTGTGTGTGTATGTGCCTGAGATGAGAGAGAGAGAGAGAGAGAGAGAGAGAGAGAGAGAGAGAGTGTAAGAATATGTGTGGATGCTTTAGTGGTGTAGCAGTGTGGGTCTGAATACTGTTGAAGGTGGGTGTGTAAGTTGCGAGAATCTGTGGAAGGCTGTTGAGGCTGAGATGACTTGGGTGAGAAGTCGATTCTCTCTGACAAAGCATCACATTGTTTTCAGCACATCTATTATCTCCATCTAAGCACACTGTGTCNGCACTGTGGATGTCCAGGACCAGGAGAAGCAGCAGCCCAGTGGATGNCCCCTCTGACTTCATTCCTGCGTCCTACTCTCCCAATACATGCTTCCCACTGGCTGCTCGCTGTGCCCCTTTACCAGCAACTGTGATTCAACTTTGTCTCAGCCCCTGCAGGATTGTTGAGGCAGCAAGGACTTTTTGAGTTTTAAGTAAAGGCTCCACAAAGTCCCACCTGTCTCCAGGAGATATTTGCTNGGATCCGGATGGCCTGAAGGATAGCATCTTCAGCACAAGAAAATGGTTGGGAGAAGTAGCACAGCNTGCTCCTGGTGACCAATGAGAGACCCCAATTCAACCCAGAGCAGGGACAGGGTGCCAGGAGGGACAGTCCCTAGCCCTGAGCCTTGTGCCTTGCACACTTCAACAGGGCTGCTGGGCTGTATCTCTCTGTGTCTGGAGGCATCATGGGCGGCGAGTGAGGGGTCTGAGGCTTCTGGGACGGTTTCAGTCAGTGACTGCGGGTTCTGCTCAGGAGATGAGAAGGGAGAGGTTTGAAGAGAACTTGGAATTGAGTGGGGAACTCAGAGACCACCAGTCTGGCCTCCTGCCAAGCAACAGGAGTGAGCCTTTAAGAAGGGGAGTATTTTAGGCGATGTGTATCATTAATCCACTCGCCCATTCTTTCACCCATTCANAGTAGATAACGCCTACAGTTCCAGAGAGATCGTGTCACGGAGCTCAAAGACAGAAAACCAAGTTTACAGGCAGAGCAGATGAGTTGTGGCTGGCACTGGGCAAAATAGCCTTGTGTGGGGTGAGCCAGGGAAGGTATCTCTCAAACCTCATGATTTTGGCTAGATCTGAAGAGAACAGAAAGAAGCACTCTCCCCCACCTTGCCCTGACCCAGAGAAGAGGTAGGAATGTTAGTCCCAGAAGCAGCAGCCACAGATGCAAAGGTCCTCAGGCAGACAGAGCCCACAATGTTTCAGGTCAGGACCCCCAGGGAAGCGAATCTCTGCTGGTTTCCCAGCTGGGACTGTACATAAAAGTCCCAAGGCTAGGCTGCATCCTAGGAAGCAGGGAGACCTGGTGTCAGTTTGATTTTATGGTATTTGTGGCTTTGCTTGCTAATTTTATTACACAGGGCACATTGGGTACTTCTTTGTTGCTGTGATAAAACACCATAACCAAGCACAGCTCAGGGAAGAAGGGGATATTTGGGTTTACGGTTCCAGAGAGATGAGTCCATCATGGTGGGGAGGAAGCAGGAAGCCCAGAGATAGAATTTAATCCACACACAGAAAGCAGAGAGCAAGAGCAGGAAGAGGAGTGAGCCTGGAAGGTCTCAAAGCNGGCTNCCAGTGATGGACTTCTTTCAGCAAGGCTGCACCTCCAACCTCCCCAAATGCCTTCCTGGCTGCAGCATAGAGCTAGTGGGAGCAGTGGTAAGTCCAGAGTCTGCTTAAACTGAGTGGGGTGTCACTGCTCCATTCTACAGTTGGAGAAAGTGGNGGCTAGAGGAGGGTCTGCCCCTTCCACAATCATCAACCTTGGGTTTCCAGTTTCTGATGTCCAGCTTGCTGATCTGGCTAGCGATGGCTTCAGGTTTCAAGGTTCCTAAATAGTGATGGCAGTGATGGTGTTGATGATGGTGACAGTAATAATAGTGATGGTGGTGGTGGTGCTGATGGTGGTGGTGGTGGTGGTGGTGATGGTAGTGATGGTGCTGATGATGGTGATTGCAATGGTGGTGATGGAGATGAGCCCTGATCTATGGTAGCTCATTTTATTCCCACTATTGGGAATGAAAGTTTTTTGTTATCCTCATTTTGCTGGTAGGGAAACTGAGACCCAAATCATGAAGCCCCTGTGTTCAGTTCAGGTGTCACCATTTAGAAACACAAGTTCTGGAAGCCATAGCTTGACAAAGTTGAAAAGAGGCTCTGAGTCTTTGGAAGCAGTGACTGGAACTATTAAAATCCATCCTTGCTCATTTGAAACCATTAAAATCCATCCTTGCTCATTTGAAACCAAAAACAGGACCATTGTCTTCTCCTTCTTTTCTTCATTTTGCCCTTATCGATTTTTAAATGTTTGTGATGCCACTCAGTAGAGGTCTGTGAAATGTATTCATCCCTTGGCTTGCTCACCCTCAAGGGCTGGCCNCCATACTAATGCTGGCAGGACCCACATCCTCTGAGCAGAGCAGATGGCCTCAGCCTTCACGCTGTTTACCTTGTTTATCCCACTAAGAGTGACCCAAACAGAGCAGGAGACAGACGAACAGATGTGGCAGGCGCCAGGCCGTTCATGGCTGTTCAGCATTTTCTGATGGATGAAGAAACAGTCGTGGCACATGAGGGAAGCCAGAGCTCTGTGCTGGCTGCAGGTGCTTTGCCCTGAGCACTGGTGGGTATGANCATGTAATCAGGCTCCTTTCGAGGCCCACAGTCCCTCACAGAGGGCCCTGAGCTCTGTGCAGAGTGAAAGGTGGTGAAGGAAAGATGAAGTCTACAGCAGGATGAACAGGGAAGCCAGCAGACAGCCACAGTGGCCAGGTGACAGCAGGATGAACAGGGAAGCCAGCAGACAGCCACAGTGGCCAGGTGACAGCAGGATGAACAGGGAAGCCAGCAGACAGCCACAGTGGCAAGGTGCTGGGGGAGAGGTCTGGAGGAGACTGCTTTGGCTTTGTGCCCTCTTTCCTTCATGTGCAAGAGGGGTTCGTGTGCCTAGGTTCCCATGCAGTCGGGGAAGGCAGCAACCAGAGTTGCAGCAGCAGCCTGTCCATGTTGGGCCCGGGCAGGCTCTCCACACTTCGCTTATGATTGTGTTCAAAGCATCACCTCTGCCAGCCTGCGGCCAGAGCAGTAGCAGTGTGAGCTGGAGACCACNGAGCTTTCATGGGAACACAGTGTGANTAGGAGGCAGACATTGGTCNTGGGAAATCCCTAAGATTTGCAGCTGCAGTATGGCCTTACCCATCCCAGCTGGTACCCAGACACAGTTATCCAGTGCTTAGGCCACAGAGGCAGGGTAGGGAGGAGGTGTGATCACAAGACTTCTTGGGATATGAGGGATTACCTGAGCCCTGGGGTGGTAGAGGAAGCATATTCTGGCAGAAGGAATGCCGATGTGGGCACTGAGGTAGGTGTTTGGTACAATGCACATGATGGTTCTTCAGTCTACTTGGCCATTGATTGTCACCAGCCTTATATCTTCCACAGACATGACCATGTGGACAAGGAACTCCACAGCTTGTGATGATGAGTTCCTCAGGTTTGGGGTACACTCCCTAGGGATGGGGCAGTTCCCATGATACGTGCATGAAGGACTACAAGTTTTCAGTGTGTATATATGTATGTATGTGTGTGTATATATGTATGTATGGGTGTGCAGAAGTGTGTGTGTATGTGTATATATATATGTGTATGTGTCTGTGCGTATATGTATGTGTGTGTATGTGTGTATGTATGTGTGTGTATATATGTATGTGTGTGTATATATGTATGTATGTGTGTGCAGAAGTGTGTGTGTATGTGTGTATATATATGTGTATGTGTCTGTGTGTATATGTATGTGTGTGTGTGTGTGGTGTGTGTTTGTGTGTGAAGGCCAGAAGACAAGCTCAGCTGTCACTCCTCAGAAGCTGTCCTGCTCTGGTTTGTTTTCTGTTGCTGTGATAAACACCAACCAAAAGTAACTTGGGGAGGAAAGGGTTTATTCCCCCTTACAGGTCACAGTCCATCACTGAAGGAAGTCAGGGCAGGGACTTAAGGCAGGGACCTGAGGCAGACATGAAGGAACGCTGCTTACTAGCCTGCACCTTGCCTCATACTCAACTAGCTTTCTTACACAGCCCAGGACCACCTGCCTGGGATGGCGCCGCCCACAGTGGGCTGGACTTTCTCACATGAAGCATCAGTCAAGACCATCTGTCACAGACATGGCCACAGGGCAATCTGGTTTGGGTAATTATTCAGATGAATTTTCTTCTTCCTAGGTGACTTTAGGTTGTGTCATGTTGACAATAAATTTAACCAGCCTGTACCCACCTTAGTTTTGGAGACAGTGTCTCTCACTGGCCTGTGGCTCACTGATTTGGCTAGGCTGGCCGGNCAGTGAGACCCAGGGGCCCTCCTGTCTCCACTCCTCTGCACTGGATTACAGATATGCATCATTGCATGTAGCTTTTCTGTGGGTTCTGGGCTTCACACTCAGGTCTTCATGCCTGTGTGGCAAGCAATTTACAGACTAAGCTACCACCTTGGTTTCATAATTTCCTTTTTGGAGACAGTCAGTCTCCTTAAGCAGCCTGGGCTGACTGCAAACTCGCAATCCCCCTGCCTCAGCCTCCTGAGTACTAGAATTACTAGTGTGAATCTCCACACCCAACCTGTAATGATAGACTTTAAGAAAAAATTACATAGCTCACCCAAATCATTTCACTGTTTGGGATACAACTGTGTCAAGCAAGAGGATGGTGCTTGCTCAAAGTTGACTCCATGGAAATACTACAGAAACTGGTCAGACACGGCACAGGGTGAACACTTATGGAATGGGTGGGAAGAGAATGATTTCAAGAGGCGCTAGAGCCAGCCCAGCGGGTGAAAAGACACTTCCCCAGCTCTCTCAGGAGCTCTTTCCTCATCCATGCAGTTAGGAGAATAAGCTCCAATAATGGGGGCTATGATCCATCCGNACNTCATTTCCTATTGTCTGGACTGCAGCCATCTTCAAAACCTGGCCTGTGCAGGTCTGAGGGCACCAGCCACAGTTGGGTGCAACAAAAATGAAGAAAAGAGAAGTAANGTGGAGATGCAGGCTGTCTTAGTCAGGGTCACCATTGCTGTGATGAAACACCATGACCAAAGCAAGTTGGGTAGGAAAGTGTTNATTTGACCAAAGCAAGTTGGNTAGGAAAGTGTTTATTTGGCTTACACTTTCACATCATAGTCCATCATTGACAGAAGTCAGGACAGGAACTCAAGCAGGGCAGGAACCTGTAGGCAGGAGCTGATGCAGAGGCCATGGAAGGGTGTTGCTTACTGGCTTGCTCCTTGTGGCTTGCTCAGCCTGCTTTCTTATGGAACGCAGGGATGGCACCACCCATAATGGACTGGGCCTTCCCTTATTAACCACTAATTAAGAAAATGCCCTACAGTCTTGCTCATAGCTGGATCTTATGCCTGCATTTTCTCAACTGAGGTTCCCTCCTCTCTGATGACTTTTATTCATCTCCAAGACCAACAGTAATATCAGTAACAACAATATAAAACATTTTGTAAGCCAGGCGGTGGTAGCGCACGCCTTTAATCCCAGCACTCGGGAGGCAGAGGCAGGCGGATCTCTGTGAGTTCGAGGCCAGCCTGGTCTACAGAGTGAGTTCCAGGAAAGGCACAAAGCTACCAGAGAAACCCTGTCTCGAAAAACCAAAAAAAAAAAAAAAAAAAATAAAACATTTTGTAAACTTAAAAAATCCCATAGTCTTTACAAATTCAAGCACTTTAAAATTCAATCACTTTAAAAACCCCAAGTCTCTTCTAAANCCTAAAATCTTTTTTTAAAGTTGATTCTCTCAACTGTGGGCTCTTATGAAACAAAAAGAAAGCTAAGTATTTCCTTACTTCAAGAGGAAAGAACCAGGGCACAGTCACAATTGAACAAAGCAAAACCAAACTCCAGTTGACAGTGAGTGTCAATGACTCACTGTCCAGTATCTGGAATTCACTCACAATCTTCTGGGCTTCTCCAAGGGCTTGGGAGACTTTTCTGGCTCTGCCCTCTGCAGCACACAAGTTTGTCTTCTAGGCTCAAGCTGGCTCCACTCCATGGCTGCTCCTGTTCTTGGTGGTCATCCCATGGCACTGGCATCTCCAAAATGCTGGGGTCTACACTTCCACCAATAGCCTCCCCTGAGCTCTCTTCAGCAACTCCATCCTGCCACAGTGCCAAGCCTCAGCTGCTCTCTGTGATCCCTTCATGCCTTCAAAACCAGTACCATCTGGGTGACTCTTACACAGGACCAGTTTGGCTACAGCACAAGGTACAACTTGGCCACCTCTGGAACACAGCTTCTGTGTGCTCTCAGGAAACACTTCCCAGAAGACATCACCTCAGTGACGCTGGCCTCTTCTTAATCACAGCCCATTCTCCAGCCCCAGCTGTCCAGCATCCATTGTCCCAGCAAAGCAAAGGTTTGACGTTAGTGGTTCTGGTCTCTTGTTAATCATGGCTGACTCTTCAGTTCCAGCTGACCAGACACCACGTTTCTTCACATTAAAGGCCTGGAAGAGTCTTTGTTTTCCTCTGAAACTTCACAAGGCAGGCCTTCATTGCCTGCACTGCTCTCAACATTCTTCCAAGCCCGACCTTATGGAGGCATTTCTCAATTGAGGCTCCCTCCTCTCAGATGACTTTAGCNTGTGTCAAGTTGACATAAAAGTAGTCAGCACACAGACTTCCACATGCCAAGCCTCACTGTGGTCCTTGAGTAAGCAGGTAATGAGGGATACTTTCCAAGCCCAGGCATCAAGGTCCTACGCTGGGCAGAGAGGTCTGTGATGCTCCAGGGAGGACAGCCAGGAAATAAAGAGTCACACCTTCACAGCCATACCAGGGCCCATGGATACTGTATGCATGATCACATTTTCATGGCCACACCAGGACCCATGGATGCTATATGCTCAATAGGCCATGGTTCCCTCANTCTTGCCCCAATCTGGGCACAGTTTCCACCAATGGTACAGAGTCATCAACTTGCAGTGTTTATTTTTGACTTTTTTCCATTGCTCACATAGCAGGCTACCAGCCAGACTCATTTGGCTTTTTAAACTTAGCCCGGTTTATGGTTCCGGCGATGGGCAGGATAGAAGGGAGGCCAGTATCTGTGTTGACACAGAGATGCCTGCTGTGTCTCTTTGATGACAGTGTTGAAACATGTTCTAGTCAAAGGGACAGGCCCACCAAGGGCTGCAGGAGACACAGAGACAGGCACAAGCTGTGGAGTCTGGAGTTTAATTTCTGCCTGTTTCCACCAAAGTGGTGGTGGGGTGGTCTGGCAGCGTGCAGAGTGCAGCTCGCTAGCTGCCTGCACACAGCCACCCCTGGGCTTGGTGGTTGGCTTGCTGTGTCAGCCACACTAGCATTTGCTGCTACTTCTTCACGAGGCCCCGTGCTCAGCTGAAGGAGCCGAGGGGCTCACTGTGTCCACATAGCGGTGCCAGTCCAGGGAAGGGAAAGGGACTCATGAGCCACAGACATTCTCAGACAAAAGTGATCTTGCCCTGTCTTCCATATCCTCCTGTTCTAACTGCTCCAGCTTCCCCTTGCATGTGTGGTATTCCCATGTCAGACCCAGAAGAACTACNGTCCCCAGCACCACCCAGACCCTCTTCTTAGCCCGTATGCTCTACCTTGGCTCTCAGGCATTCTCCATGTTCTATTTCTAAGAGCCTTGGCTTCGTCTAGTCCTACCCACTAGGCTGTGCAGGTGGAACCAACAGAGGATCTTTGAGTTCCAGGTTCTGAGGCAATGTTGCTTCTGCAATCCAGAGCCCATTTTGAGACTCATAACCAGATAACCAAGACTATTTGTGTTCACTGACAGACATTGTTTCCTTGTAGGGAGGCAGGAACAATGTTCCATCTCCATCAGTCAGAAAATTACCAGTTGTCTAGTCAGCAGCAAGGCATCTCACCTCATCTGCTGGAGACAGCACAGAGGAATATCACCCCTCCTGTGGCATAGGCATCTGCAGTTTACAGATGGATCTGCCTGTCAATCACACGGCCAGGCAGCAGCTGCACCTGCTGGATGGTGGAGGCTGGGTGACTGACAGGTGCTTTCCCTGCTCTGTCAGGACCGCTATCTGGGGGCTTACACACCAACCCGAGAACTTCATTTTCAGCCAGGCATGCTGGTGCACACCTGTGATCTTGGCACTCAGGGGGCTGAGGCAGGAGGATTGCCATGAGTTTAAAGCCAATCCGGACCACACAGGGAGACTTGTTCCAACTAAAAGCAGCTCTGTGGAATGATCTTAACATCTTTTTCAGCAGCTGAGCTTCTGCATCCCTTCTCCACCCCCATAGGCCCAACACCCATGGAGAACAACATCAGACCTACGTATCTATACTGTCCCCAGGAAANCAGGCCAGCTGCCCTCCAGGAGAAGAAAGGCTACAGCACCCCAGGGTGGTGAGGTCAGCCTCCTGCTGCTCACAGAGTCCCAGACTCCTTCCTGTAGAGGGACTGGGGAGTGCAAGTCCCTTATAGAAGTCACTCACAGGCAAATGGACCTAGAAAATAAAATGTCACTCACTGTCTCCTGACAGGAACAAATAAACAGTCCAGGGAGAGCCGTCTTGGAGGGGTTTCATTGTGCAGGTCATGAGGCCAGCCACTGCACTAGACCCCAGTGTGCTCCATGCATACCATACCCCAGATATGCACACATATCCACNCACATGGTCACATGCACCCTGGGTATGCACATGTATGTACAGAATCAAACACAACCAATACACACACATGCATACAATTAAGCAAATGCCAGCTCTGATTCTTGCCCCCTTATCTGAAAGGCAGCACCATACAGAGGCATGGCTGGTCACCTTTACAAACACCCCTGCCATCCTCAGACATACCTGTGTGGGACTGAACTCCAAGTTCGGGGAAGGGACTTGGATGGGCAGGGCTGCATTGGGGGACCTAGCTTCACCGAGCCACACTGATAAAAGATCAGAGTCACATTCTAGAAATGCAAATTCTAGAAATGTCTCAAGTTCCTGCCTCCCCTTGTGAGGTCGAGAGTTGGCAGGTATGACAGTACAGATAGTCAGATGCACCAGAGAGACTTGTCGTCATCCTTCAGTGGATAAGGTCTATTGACCATACTCCCTAAACACACACACACACACACACACACACAGAGTCTCTCTCTCTCTCTCTCTCTCTCTCTCTCTCTCTCTCTCTCTCTCTCTCTCTCTCTCTCTCTCTCCACTCCCCACCCCGACCTTCATTGTCCCTCCTGCCTGACTGTGTGGTGAGAACTCTGAGGATAAATTGATCTGGCCTGTGTTATGTCCACCCATGGGGACTCCTCAGTGCTTGCCAAGTCAGGAAGGATATTCAGGGCAGCAGGTGAGTTCACAAGGGAGAGAGGAGCAGCCTTCTCTGCCTCCTTCCCTCCATCCACCATTCCTTCTCTTCCTTCTTCTCTCTCTCTCCCTTTCTCCTCTTCTCTCTGTTCCTCTAGTCACCTCATCAGCAAGCACTAATGGTCAAGAATTGTCACAAGTGACCTGAGGGGAACCCAGAGATACGGAGATAGAGATATCACCAAGATGAGCCTGTCCTTCAGAAGCCTCATAGGTCAGGGAAGCCGTCTTTGGCTTGTTTTGTCTCTAGCCTCCCTGTGNGCTGTGGTCCTCAGGACTTTACCAGGTAGAGCCCCCACCAGGCTTCCTGCCAGGGATGATGCCATGCCAGCATCATGGTAGCCACTCTTGAGCCCAAGCCCACCAGTGAACAGGAGCGCATGTGTGGTCCCAATACGTGGTCACCCCAGTGGCATGGAAGTCACTCTGGCTGCCAGGCCAGATGCTGCCAATCCTGCCTGGCCCCTTCTGCATTTTGTAAATGGCCCTGAAGTCCAGTTCCCCCAGCTCAGCAGAATTCCAACAGACCGACCGTCCTGGTTTTGTGCTGACCGCGGCACATTCTTTCCTGGCTGGTTAAGCCCCTCAAAGTAGAAGAGGGAGAGCCCAGATCAGCTCGTGGCTGCACTCACTACCTCCAGCCTCCCTGTGTCCNCTCTGCACAGCAGCCTGTCATTTGGCTCATAGCTGCTGCTCAGACCCCGAAGGGCTTCACTGGTCACAGCCGTGACCACGACTGCGGACATTAATGGTGACCTGGCTCTGCAACCCCATAGCCTCACAGTATGGAATGTTCCAAGTCCCTCTCACTGCCATTTCCCTCCTTCTTACTTGTTGAGAAAAGGATGGCTGTGTGGGAAGAGGGGAGGGCCAGGACACAGTGACCCCAGCTCATACCTCATAACATCTTGGGAGATGGCAAAGGTGCACAGGGTTGAATCGAGGTCTCCTTTGTCTGTCTGTTGAATCCAGGGCCAGCTGGTGTCTGTCCTGAGGTCAAGAGCATTTGGATGTGATGCAGATACTGCCATCAAAGCTCCCATGTGGCTGCAGAGAGCCCCTTACTCTCTTTGGGCCTCAGTTTCCCAGTGCCAGAGGTTTGGACACACACATACACACACAGATGTATGTATGTGTGTGTACATTCATGTATCATACACACACACACACACACACACACACACACACACACATATATATATATATACTCTTAGCCACAGAACCTGGCCACCTGATGCCACCAGCTGCCAATCTTCACACATCATCAGTGTTCTGGGAAAGGCTGTCACCTGGACAGGATTGAGAAGATGGGTGACCATACATGGGGGTGAGCCAGGGTGTTGGATAAGGTGGAGAGAGCAGAAGGGTGGCTTCTTCCATCAGAAGGAAAGGATGGGGCAGGTAAACACCTTGTTCTATGGTGCATCCCTGAGGGGCTCAGCCAGGTCAGCCAGAGCCCCAGAGAGAAGGTGGCCCCTGGGGGAACCTCCTACTGGGCAACCATGGCAAGCCCCCTGCTTCTGCAGTCTTGATCTCCAAACATCCAGGTAGGATGTGGCCTGATCTAGAAAACAAAAGCAGGTCCTGAAGGTGCACCCAGCAGGAAGCCCTGCTCATTTGAGGGGTGACAAAAGATTGGACATCGGGGCAGGACATCCAGTCACAGCTGGAGTATGTGTTGAAGCAAACCCACTTACTTCAGGACTGGGGAACTCTGAGAGATTGAGATGAGCCTGGGGTCCCATGACCCTGCTAGATCACCCTCAAGAGCCTGAAGATGCCCCCAAACCCCTGTCTCTTGAATGTATAACCTCCTTCCAATTACACCAAGCAGGAGCTCAAGCCTATGATATATGACCTTTTGGGGACACATACTCAAGCCACAGCAGGGATGCAGCTACCAAGCACAGAGCTGGAAACTACTACATAGAAATAGTTCTGTCCCCAGGGGAGGGCCACACACACTTCTTCCAGTCAACGTGTGGCCAGGTGCCTGTGCTGCAGATGAGGCAGAAGGGAAGTGAATGATGGGGACAAGATACCGTCCCTCATGAGCAAGCAGCAGTGTGGACTCATGCAAGAATAGGTTTCTTCCTTAGGAGGCTTTTGTCTAATGGGTGTCTACTTAGGAAGGTTTGCTAGGCCCCATCTCCAGCCTGACAGGAAGACAAGCTGTCTGCTAGCCAAGGACTTCATTCCCGATGCCTCAGGACATTGACCTTAAGGACCAGAGCGCACCTAGAATGAGAGCAGAGAGGCAAAAGCGGCCTCTATCCATTCCCAGGGTCTCTCTGTCTCTCCATGTCTCTTTGACTCTTTTCTGTCTCTGTCCCTAATGCTTTATATCTTTCTCTCTCTGTGCATCTTTTTCTCCCTCTCCATCTCTGTCTCTCTCTGTCTTGACTTCTCTCTCTCTCTCTGTGTGTGTGTGTGTGTGTGTGTGTCTGTGTGTCTGTGTGTCTGTCTGTCTGTCTGTCTCATCCTCTTTCTCCCCCCCTCCTTGTATCTCTGCCTCTCACATCCACACAGGTATCCCCACACAGTCGCTCACACACCCTCTTGTTCTCTTTCACGAGAGTGTGACACACACAGACAACAAAGGCCACTGTCTCTAGCTCGCTTCGGGGTTTTCCCCTAATTCCCTAGAACTTTCCCATTTATTTCCTGTCCTTGGGAAAGGGAACGTTTTAAATCCTTTTGGGGTTTCTCATTAAGACCCTGACAAATGAGAGCCAGGGAGGCCTGAAGGCCCACCACATCACCAAATATGGGATAAGAATGCACACCCCCCCACACATCTTCCATAAGTCATGACCACAGGCCTACCTATGGCCTGCAGACTGCTCCTTAGCCTAGCCTCACCCAGCTCCCAACAAATACTAAATTGGCCATTGCGGCCACACAGGCTTCCCGGTGAAACCCAAGAAGCCAACGGGTTAACCCTTCAAAACAATGCCCGGCTTTCTTTCAAGCCGCCAGCCTGTCCCAGGCGCCCTGCCTGGGTCTGATTGACAAGGCCCTTGGGAGCCACAGGGTGAGGGCCTGTCAGGCGCTGGCCTTTTCTGGGGCTTAGGGGCCCCAACAGATCATCTGGATGGGGCAGTGGGGACCCATCTTTCAGCCTCCCCTGTCAGAATTCCTGCCTCCTCCTTGGGACACCAGCAAAGGGGCCAGGAGGAAGACAGTCCATCCAGTTGTGTGGCCAGCCATGCAGTCACACTTACAACCAGTCTGGGTTTCTGTCCAGTACCTAGCACCTGGGATGCCCTTGACCATCCCTCAAGTGTGCCTGATAGTGGAAGCCTAGGTCTGANCAGTATGTCAGGAGCTTGGCCAGCTCACTGCCCTGGGTAGTGGCTGTCTTCCCTGTGATGGCCTCTGCTGGCCTGATACATTTGAGGTAGGCAGTGACCTCAGAGCACTGNCCAGTGCCAGGCTGGTGGCAGTTCTTAGTCTTACTATGAAAANGGGGAAACTGAGGCTAGAGAGGCNGAGCAATTTTCCTGGAACTTGAATCTAGTCTATTTGCCTCAGAACTGCAGTTTCCATCCCAGCTTCCATCCACTAAGAAGTCCCACTGTTCTTCTGAGGGGTCTTCCCAGTGGCCACAGGGCCTAGGNTCTATCTAGAGTCTTCCAAAGGTCTAGAAATCTAAGGAGGGAAACAGTGTTTGAATGGCCCATGGTTCATTCCTTCCATCCGGCCGCTCCAGACCTACTGTCTACCTTCCTGTCTTCAGGCGCACACACCTGCTAGCCACAAGGCCTGCAAATATGCTAGNTCGTTTCTTGCCCTGATGTCAGTGCTCAGAGAGGCCTCTTCTCCAGCCACTGAGCTAATCACAGCCACCATTATGACTGACCTTTCAACTGCTAGCTTTTCAGTGTGGCAAAGCTGCTCCTCTGTGACAGACCAGATCTGTTTAGGGTCACAGAGGCTTTGCCTTTTCAGTTATGGGTCTGCTGCAAGAAAGAGCCCCCTCCAGTGCATCACTGGNGAAGCCCCAGGCCCTGAGCAGAGCAGGGAAGGACCCTGGGATTGGATAGAAGCATGGGAAGAGCCATGGCTTGGTGGCATAGACCTGTTATCCCAGGTNTTCAGGAAGCCAAGGCAGGAGGATTACCAGTTCCAGACCAACCTGGGCTACTGAGTGAGTTCCAAGCCCTCTTGGGCAACTTGGTGAAACCCTATGTCAAAATAAAAGTAAAAAGAGGGCCAGGGGAGTAGATTAGTAGTGAGTTGCTTTTCCAGCATGTGTGATGCCCTGGGTTCCTCCCCAGCATCACCTACGTGTGTGTGTGTGTGTGTGTGTGTGTGTGTGTGTGCGTGCGCGCGCGTGCATACCAGGTGTAGGTGGTGTGCAGAGCCAGAGCACAATCTCACATTGCCTTCACACGATGAACAGCTGTGACCATGGCCCACAATGCTTCCTTCA
>LZPO01044191.1:642235-655172 GCA_001675575.1 Neotoma lepida
GATTTATTTGGGACCCACATTGTTGAGAGGCAAAGGATGAGGAACGGAGGTCAAGTAAATGACTTAAGGTCACCCAGCTACAACATGGGAGGTCTGAAGCTTGACCATGGGACACCGGACCCCCCACAGCTCCACCAGACCCCCCACAGCACCCTCTCCTTTGGCCAGAAGAAACTTAGCTGCCTGAATCACAGTCATTGTCACAAAGTGATGATGGCTTTCCCAGCACAGCATGGGGGTGGGATGATGTCTCCCCGGCTGCAGAGAGTGCACTGACTTTCCCACACCAGGCAAGCACTTGCATTTTTCCTTTTCCTTTTTTTCCCCCCTCTCCTAGCTGTTGGGATGGGGGGGGGTATTGTGAGGAGGCATCTCACTGTGCCCCGATTTGCATTCCCTGATGGCACTGGGCACCTCTCACATGGGTCCATTTGAGCACAAAGGGCATGGTGTCCATCTGTCCTGATGGCATCACAGAGAATACAGACAGGGGCTGGCATTGCTCATGGGGATCCACATCCTCTTGGAGAGTTGACTGAGTCTGGAAATGTGATGGTAGTGACAGCTACCCAAGTCTAAGAGTGTTTCAGGCCATGGGGACATTTCTTTTTCCAAGTTGATAACATGGTGGTAAGAGGNAGCCCCATGGGCTGCATCATACTCCTTCAGGTGAGGAGACTGGATCTAATTTTGTCAACTCTTAACTTGCCCTTTCCCCTGCATTCTGATACATAGATCAGGAATTTACCTTAAGGGGAATGGCTCAGAAGGGCTGCCAGTACTACTCCGTGCATAGAGGTCAGCCGCCAGTGCGATGCAGAGAATGTGCTGAGCCCTTGCTTCGATCTGCAAAACAGAACATGAGCTGCCCCCATCTGCAGCTCCAAGATCACCCCGAGTTCACAGGCACCTGACTGAGTCGACGCCCAGCCCTGTATGGAAGCTCGAAGCACATGAACTAATAACAATTACTCGTCGCTGGGTCAACTTTTACAGACACATTTGGACTGCATTTCAGGCAATTTTATGGGCAAATGCTATTTTGAGCGTTTCCCAAATTCCCAAATTGCACGTGAAGCGTCTCGAGGGCAAACATGTGGCCTTTGCAGCTTGCAGCTCTCAGACATAAATCTGAAGCTATCTCAAGACAAAACTTAGTCCAATACAAACCATAATGCACCCTCCTAGAGAGCCAGGCGGTGCCCAGCTGGCATAAATACAAACCGTAGAGATGAGGTGGGCACGGCTCAGGCCAGGGCACTCCAGGGAAGGGACAGAAGGAAGGTGCAGGGAGGAATGGGTTTGCTGCTGGAGGCCCACAGACTCCTGTTTCTGCAAAATCTCTGCCTCCTCCTGCTGGGCTGNTGGCCATGCCAGATTCTTATCTGCTCTAACGGAGGGTCAGTGTGCCTCTGCAGGGCCAGCTGAGCTTCCTGTCTCCTTTGCTTGCAGGGCTGTACAAGCCCCCATCATCATCTTTGGCTCCATCGTACAGTCTCAGGGACTCCATTGCTCCAGAATGAAGATCAAGCCCCTGGGACTCAAAGACACCATTCTGATGACCACTGGAGCATCACCCAGGGCCGCCAGGCACTCTCCCTCCCAGCACACACTGGCTTCTTGTAGTTCTTCATCTGCTCCAGGACATTTGTGCATGACACCCTTCTCAAATTTCTCCTCCCTCTCCCTCTACTCCTCTGGCTNTCCCCCTCCCCTCATCCTCCATCCCCAGTTACCTGTCACCTCCACAGGCAGTGCACCTGGGTACCAGGCAAGAGCAGGCCTCCAGTGGCCTGTCCTCTACACCATATGCCTCTCATCTGCTTGCAAGATGTACTAGCCTCTGAGGGAGATGCCTGGAGCCCTGCTCAGCCCACCATGATTTCCCTGGTCCCTAAGCCAGCCCTGGATCCTAGCTGGTTGCTGGTCTGCTCANGCATGAACAACACTTCCACCTCTGCCCCTGGCTCCTGCTGGGGAGCTGGGCTGAACCTAGAAGGGGCCTTTTAAACCTGGGTTAGCTGGAGTCATTCGTTCACTCATTTATCTCTCATTTGTTCAGTTTACAGTTTTCCCAGCACTGTACCCCCAGGCATGGAAGGAAACTCACACTCTGCACTTGGGGAGCTTCTCATTTAATTGGAAACTACAGGGTAAAAATGGTAATATGCATGAATGGAGAACTTGGGGCTTGACTGATGGTGTGGGTCGCAGATGCTCTATGGTCAGGCTCCTGTATGGTCACACACTTGCACATACATTTGTGTTCACATATACACACATTTACATGTACACACACATGCACACACATGTGCGCACACACATGCACACACATGTGCGCACACACATGCACACATATACACAGCTGTGGACACATACACATGCATACATATACAAGTACATGCACACACACATACACACAGCTGTGGACATACACACATGCCCCCACACATAAGCATATACACACATACATACATCTGGGTACACACAAATGTACACTCACATATCCACACCCACATGCACACATACACACAGCTTTGGACAGACACACATATGCATGCATACACACAGCTGTGGATGGACACCCATATGCACACATGCACACAGCTGTGGACATATACACACACACATACTCACTCATTCACACAGCATTAGATGGACACACTCATGCACACAGCTGTGGACACACACACATGCACACCCACATGCACACATATCCACAGCTGTGGACAGATACACACATGCACACACGCTCACTCATTCACACACTGTCCAGGGGCAATTGGACCCTCCTCAGGCCGGCAGGCAGTTCTCCTTCTTTCCTTTCTTGGCTTCTTAGGGGCACAGTTCTGAGACCCAGGAGTTTTGTCATTTTTTTGTGTCATCCTTGTGGTGCTAGGTGCGGGCAAGCACTCCAGCTCCACCTTGCACTCTCAAGGTGGAGACATATCCAATCAGTGTGTCTGGGGTGGGACAGTCCCCGCTGAGTCATGGTTTCTGTGGCCCACATGGGTGACATTATAATGACAACAGTTTACCCAGAAAACCAGAGTCTCTGGGGGAGGAGCTGAAGGCTCTAGATGATTTCTTGNCCTGTCCATAAACTCAGANCTACTGGTCCAAAGCTAAAGTGTGGGGACCCTATTAATCACCACTGGTGGCAGATTATGTTTCTACTCTAGTTAGGCTAGAAGCATCTGGCAGGCTCAAGCTAGGGCTTGATGGCCCCCCCCCCTGCATGCCTGCCCAGTGCTAGACACATTGTAGACACTGGCAGAAGACCTGCTGATTGATTGTTCTTTAATCATGACGAAGCTACTGCCTCGGAATTCCTCCTTTAACACAAGTTAGAACACAGGGTCCCTGAGTCTGCGATAATAGTGATGTTGGTGATCAAAACCCCTGCAGCCTTGTTGGNGTTGGGAAACTATAGAGGAGTTTAGGGACCAAATGCCTTGTGAATGTGGGATAGCTACAGGCTGCAGAGTGCCTCCCCCAAGGGAGACACACAAACACACAGGAGTAGTAAGCTCACCCGTCAGCTCACACTGGACACTGAAGCCTCAGCAGCAGTGGTCCTCACGAACTGCTGGCCTTGTGGTGGATGCCAGGCAGGATGGCCTCAGGCTGCACAGTGAGTACCCATGTATTCCTCTGAGCAGACAGACACTTTCTCAGTGCTGACACCGCATGGCAGGCAACCAAGGGCCCCAGGCAGAGGAGAAGCCATACTTGTGGTTTGTTGATGTCAGTCTTCAAGCTGATGGGAAAGACATTGTCAGATGTCACTCAGACCCACCATCCTCCTCCACCCTGCTCTGCTAAGGGCTCCAAGCCCCAACTCAGGACAAAGGAACTTCTCCAGATGGAGAAGAGAGGGGCAGTGTAAGAGACAGCATTGCGAGTGGCGGGAAGAGCGGAAGGACTCACAGCTCTGCAGGCTGGAAGACCAACCATTGAGCAGCAAACTTCTCAGGGAGCTTTTAAAAAACACTGGAATTTATCTTGGGGGGTTCTGCCCCATGTATTGTGATTTCATCGATCTGGGTAGGGCTCCCCAAGAAAATTCTACCATGTAGCCCAAAGTGGGAACCCCAGGCTTCTGCTCCACTGTCTTCTGTCTCCACAGCTCCACTCCTTCANGGCCCTCTTCTCTCCCTAATGGCTCAGCACACCACAGTGATCTTGCCGTGTTGGAGGGGCCTCATGTTTCCTTTCTCTGTATACCTGACCCCTTCAGCTCTTGTGCTCTCTCTAAACCTCAGCTCCCAACTGGCTGGGAATCCCCCATTTGAACCTACACCAAACAGAAGTGTGGATGGGACCATGGATCACAGAGGGTCTAGATTCCAGAGGGTGGAATGCCCAAGGCCTGTACTGACATGAAGCAAANCTTCTACTCTCTCAACTTGCTTTCTCATCTAGAGGGTGACATATCCACCCTGGATTAGTCATTTTGTGATGGTGGTGGGTGATCCTCAGCCTCTATCCTCCTCCCTGCGGGCCCTCCCCTGATGCTCAGAGCCTGGGTACATGACAGGGGCCCAAACATAAACAACATCTCCCTAGCCACGCAGAGTAATCACCTCCGTTATCTAGCAATCATGCCCTACAAGCTATGTGTACATGAACCATCTCCACTTATGTCCTAAGTGCTCTTCATCAGCACAGAGTGAAGAAGCAAGGTGGTGGTGATGGTGGTGAAGAAGATGACAGTGATTATGATGGTGGTGATGGTGATGATGATGGTGATAGTGATGGTAATGATTGATGGTGATGGTGATGNTTATGATGGCACTGATGGTGGTAATGATTATGATGATGGTGATAGTGNTAATGCTATAGATTAACTCATCTAACACTTCACTCACAGACCAGGCACCCATCATCCTTGTGGGTCAGAGAAGTACACCAAGGCATGGGGTTACAGTACATGATTGTGGCTGATCAGTGTAGTGGATGGCTATTTTGGCTTCAGCTAGGTGCCAGCACCTCCCTTTTAAGGGCNTGGCCAAAANCCTGAGCCCCTTGAAAAATCGGGGCAGCTATGTGAGCTCTCTCTCGTCTCGTCTCGTTTTGGGATGGCCCCGCTTGCCGTCTAGCTGTTCGCTGCNATCTTAGAAGGCAGAGAATTCATCGCTGGATTGCTTTCGTGTCTGTCCTTGCTANCTTCCCTTTTGTTCGTAAGTTGCTTGTAAATAAAGCTATTTTGATAAAAAATATAATAATTGAGCTAGCTGTATAAATACAACCTACAGACCAGAGACAGGTTTTAAACCCAAACCTTCGAGTCCAGAGCTGCGGTGACGTCTCCCTTTCCATGGCTGCATGCCTGTTGAGAGCTGGTTGCAAACAGGCTATTGGATGTATGTGGACACGGACCCTTATTTACATGCCTGAATAAAATTAGAAGATTTTACAGTTAATTTAGCCCATTGGACCGTTACACTGGTTAATCCAAATCAGCCGCTCGGCTTGATCTTTCATGAAATCGACTGGCACTGTTGTTACTTGGATAAGCATGCGGAGGAAACCCTTCCCGTGTCGCCTTGTAGCCAAAGCAACTGACGACATTCTGCCATCTGCAATTATTCAGNGGAAAATTTGTCCTAATCTCTGAAAGGACGTTTCGAAGCAAATCAGCTCTTTATCGCCAAGCGCACTGCAGGAACAGAGTGAGCAGCCTAGCTCACCTCTCAACCTGTGGCTGTCTCCAGGCATGCATGGTTTCCCTTGAAGCTGCATTGTGATGGCTGACCAAGCCTGTAGGTCTCCCTTCCTACAGTTCTGTACCATTCTANTGGGGATAGTCATGAAGTGCAGAGTGACCAGGGTCTGGGGATGGGTAGCCACTTTGAACACACAGGTTATTTGGCCCTTNAGCCCAATCATCTACTGAAGATTTCAGAACAGTGGCCAACAGGTTGAGAGAATGCCCTGGTCAGGCGCTCTCAGCANGATGTCATGGAGAGGACCCTGGGAAAGTCAAGGTCAAGGGTGCTGACTGGACAGGACTTGTGTGCTCTCCTACCTCTGGAGTGAGAAATCAAAGCCTTTAGGGTGGAGAACAGAAAAGAAATCATAGTATCACATTTTATGCTATTATATAAAATAAGGAAATAGTGGGCTCTCTCTCTCTCTCTCTCTCTCTCTCTCTCTCTCTCTCTGTGTGTGTGTGTGTGTGTGTGTGTGTGTGTGTGTGTGTGTGTGTGTGCTGGAGAGAGAGAGAGAGCATGTGTGAGAATATCATCAGTGTATTGGTTGGTTTTCTCATTGCTGAGACCAGACGTCTGAGAGAATGTACAGGAAGAAGGACTTATATTGGCTCATGGTTTCAGGGGATCCAATCCCTCATGGCAGATGCGGTCAGTTTGCATCTGTCCTCGTGCAAGCTCACAGCGTGGCTTATTCACATCTTGGGACCNNCATTTAAACAATGAGCCTGTGTACTCCTTTCTTATCCTTAGCTTCACTAATGGAATCCTGAGCCCTGAGGAGAGATGTCTGTGTGGAAAAAAGTCAAAAGCATGGATGTGGACAGCTAGCTGAGCATAGAATGGTTGCTTTGTCTATATTCAATCATTTCTAGATTTACAAGTATTTATGTAAGCTGTCCCGAGCATAGCCAAGTGACCAAATGGGGAGTCACANGTCTGACCAGGGGGTCAGGTAGAGTTCTGACAGCCNNGGATGGGNTAGTGGCTGATCACTGCTGAGACCCACAAAGGTAAGGTGAGCACGGTCTTCCTCCTTGGTACTGAAATCTTTGTTGCAGAGTGTCAGTATCTGGGTTCCTAAGAAAGACCAACAAGCTATGTTCTCTGTAGATGAGCTGTGGGGTGGGCTTTCCAGAGAGTCTTTACTCCTGCTCACACAGGTGCCTGTAGATCACCAGCAGCTGTCTCTTNACGCCTTTTTCTGCCAGGCCCTCATGCTGCAGCAGAAACACCCACCTCAGCCTTCATGGCCCTGTTTTTTGGACTCTGGAGACAGATCCCTTCTTTGGCTGTTTTCTATTACTGTTTTCTGTGACTGCATTAGAGAGAGACATATCACTGTGTTAGGGGACATCACACCTCCAAACCCTAGCCCTAGCCTTTTCCAGTGTCCCTATCAGCTTGAAGTCAGGACCCTCATTATGGAGTCCATGATGTAGAATTGNATGTGGTGCTGTGGGGGAATTCGGGCTTCATGTTGCCCAATTTAGCATCATGGAATTCCTATTGTAAGGGAAAACATGAAGCTCCCAAAAGCCATCATCTTGAATGACTATGTCAGACCAGCTGGAACAGAAAGGCAATAAGCAGAAGAGCAGGTCTGCACTCTAGACACACCAGGGAAACCTAGGGAAGGGGCTGGGGAAGGTTCCAGATTAAAGGAAGCTAAGCAGGGCCTGGGACAGGGGCTCAATCGGTAGAGCTC
The DNA here is from genome assembly GCA_001675575.1 of Neotoma lepida. Lineage (NCBI taxonomy): Eukaryota > Metazoa > Chordata > Mammalia > Rodentia > Cricetidae > Neotoma > Neotoma lepida. Next base: position 649,658 of record LZPO01044191.1, read on the forward strand.
ATACAGAGCATGCACGAAGCCCTGGTTCTGTGTAAACCAGGCATTCAGGAGGTGGAGACAGGAGCATCAGAAGATCAAAGCCAGACTGGGCTACATGAGAATCTGTTGAGGGAGAGCAGGGGTGGGGAGGGAGAGAGAGAAACACACACCCAGGGACAGAGAGGAGTAACCAGAGGTATAAAATGTTACACCAGGTGAGGACCTGCTCTGGACAGCAAGTGTGATGAGAGCAGATGGGAGAAAGGGTGAGGTTAACAAGACGATGTGACTAGAGGATCAGCAGGCACACGAGACACCTGTGCTCATGTTGTTTGGAGGCTGAGGACTCTCCTCCACAGGTACCTGCTAAGCCCAGCAAACATGATGAGGCTCTTGAAAGACAAAGGGACAGAGAGCAAATGTGGCTTGAGGCTCCCAGTAAGCTGTTCTAGGGGACAGGAAGGGATACCGTACAGTGTAATGGCTGGAACTGTCAATGGCTGTGTTCAAATGGTTTTCGAAATTAAAAAGCAAACAAACAAAAACTTGAGAAAAGCAAATCAAATAGGAGGAGCGAGCGAGCTAAGCAGAACCATCAGGGCTTGCTCTTGTCTGCAGACTCTGGNCTGAGGCTGCCCAATAAGATGGCATCTACTGGTGGACACAGCCCAGGTCACTCCTAGATCCCNGGCNTCACCCATCTGGCCAGGCTTTTCTCCTAACTGACATTGCAAACCACACTGATACTGTTAAGGAGACCAAGCAGGGGGAGTATGCTAGAGCTCCTCACAGNACGATGGGAAGATGATGTTCAGCCATTGTGGGCTGGAGAAAAGCCATGCAGGCTGTACAGCAGCCAGGGAGGCCCCGTGGCAGCCTCTGTTGTGACAAGGTTAGGGATGGATGCCCACATAGCCAGCATGCAGTGAGGCTTAGGAGTGCATGGTGCTGGCTTTGAGGACCACACTTTGGGTACCAACTATTCTGACCTGAAGGCACTGCTGGGGGCCATGTGCTCACATCTGACTTGCTTTCACGTCAAACCAGCCCTTCCTCCATCCCCAGGTATTGTATGTCAAGCTTGGCTCTGAACACCAGCTACCTCTGAACAATTATGTATCAGGCCAGGACAACNTGAATGTCCACCAACCCATTTCACAGATGAGGAGTCAGTGACACTAAACAGGAAATGCCCTGATGAAAACTGTCAGAACTGTGTCCCCAGAAAGACACACCCCAATCCTCATTCTATACCCTAGAATATGGCCTCACTTCCAAACAGGGTGAGTGTGGCCAGGGNGGGATGAGGGTATGTGGGTTCGGATGGGCCCTGACACTCAGGCTGATGCCCTAGTGGGGATGTGAACACAGATACAGAGAAGCACAGAACAGGGTTGAGGTGATGATGATNNNGCTGGTCCTGAAGCCCAATGGATTGACACAGTCAAGCAGAACTTTCCAGTGAAGTTTTCAATGGAGCCCACCCTGCAGGAAGCCCAGGCATGGAGTCCTCACACGCTTCCCGCTGTCATTTGGAGAAAAACGTGCCTTATTTGTTAGTTCACCCTCCACTCCAACCCCCAGAACAGAGCCATGGACCCCACAGGAAGAAGAAACACAAGTCCAAGGGCCACTCTTTCCCCACCTCACTCCCCTTGGGGCATCATTAAATAAATCACACACTGGGTCATCCGGGTACTCCCTCATCTGACTGTTTGATGGACAGCTGTGTGCAGAGGGGCAGATGCCTCAGAGGCCCGTGCCTGCAGGACAGGACAGGATAGCCAGCCACAGTGGCCCCACTTGGTGCCTGAATCAGATACTTGATCAAATTAGCATGCACAGCTGTGCAAATCATGGCCTGAAACCCGATGACCAGGTCTGTGAGAGGCCAGAGACGCCACACATGAGAGGACCTGTGAGAAGGAAGGAAAACATTCCTAGAAACAAAGAGACTTTCTCTCTGAGCCCCTCCATGCCTTCCCAGGGAAGAAGGAGCTGGAAGGGCCAGGAAGCAGGTCAGGAAGGCGGATGGGGCTTCCCTTGAGCCAGCACCTCCTCCTCGTGCCCCACCTGCAGCGATCCAGGCTGTCTGGTTCCCAGGCCCAGGCTGCCCAGGGAACAGAAATCCAAGTCCACCATGTGCAATGATGTGTTCTTTGCCATAAAGTGGCCAGAACTGGGATCTGGATCTGTAGTGTTNCTGTCGAGTGATAAACAAGCCCCTTTGAATCCTCTCCCAAGGAACGCTGGGAATAAATGCTCTGGTCTGACATCCAAGCAGGGCAAGTGCCTGCTTTCTGTACAGCAGCGGTGGCTGTTTAGAGATGTGAGTGGTGCTGGAACTTTCAAGTTGTAGCCAGAAGCTCCATACAAACAGTGGTGGTGATGCACAGCTGGGGGCCAGATGTGGCAGGTGGAGGGGACAGAGCTCTTGGGGGCTAGAGATGTGGCTGACAGAGTGAGTTCAGTGGAGGGCAAAAGTCAGAATCAGGGGTCCCCCCCTATGTATCCCATACCACTGAGAAGGGGTTCTACCAATCACTCATGTGTTGTGGATGTGTTTAAGATGTGTTACATTCATGTATGCTGTGGAATATTTGTTTAATGATGCAAAGATGTATTGCATTCTTTTATGTTGCATTTGTTTAACTCCGTAAAGCTGTGTTACTGTGCCTGTCTAAAACACCTGATTGGTCTAATAAAGAGCTGAACAGCCAATAGCTAGGCAGGAGAGGGATAGGTGGGGCTGGCAGGCAGAGAGAATAACTAGGAGGAGAAATCTAGGCTCGAAAAAAAGAACAGTGAGAAAGGAGAGGACGCTGCCAGGGGCCAGACACCCAGCCACACAGCAGCCACGGAGCAAGAAGGAAAGCAAGATGTACAGAATAAAGACAGATTAAAAAGCCCAGAGGCAAAATGTAGTGTAGGATAAAGATTTTCTGTCCGCCCAAGCTCCTGCCTCTTCCCGCAGCCGCTCGGACCCAAGTAAACACACAGAGCCTTATATTAATTATGAACTGTATGGCCATTAGCTNAGGCTTATTACTGACTAGCTTTACATTTAAATTAACCCATTTCTATAAATCTGTACTTTGCCACATGGCTCGTGGCTTACCAGTACCTTCACATCTTCCTGCTCCTGGCGGTGGCTAGCAGCATCTCCTGACTCAGCCTTCCTCTTCCCAGAATTCACCTTGTTTGCTTATCCCACCTATACTTTCTGCCTGGCTACTGGCCAATCAGCATTTTGTTTATCAATCAATCAGAGCAACACATATTCACAGCATACAGAACAATATCTCCATCAATGTAGTTAAAGGGAAATGGGTTGATTTAATTTAAGTTAGAAAAGCTGGCTAGAAACAAACCAAGCTAAGGCCAGGCATTCATAAGTAAGAATAAGNCTCCATGTATTTATTTGGGAGCTGGGTGGTGGGCCCTCAAAGTGTAAAACAAAACAAAATAAAACCAACTACACTCATGGGTGCACATGGTAATCAGTAACAGATTCCAGGAGGTAGCCAGGGTGTGTGTGTTTGGGGTGGGGGTGGGGCAGCTGTGCATCTAGGTTACTGCACAGAATGGGAGTCATATTGTTTGAGATGGAATATGAGCCATAGGTAATACAGGGGAAATGGCTGTAGGGATACATCCCCTGACCTGGTNAGACAGTGGCACATAAACCAGTGTCTATCCTCACCCAAGTGCAAGGAGACACTACCCTAACCCAAAGCACAGTCTTCCCTGAACAGTCCAGCAACATGGTACTGTGTGTTGCTGCGGCCATCAACGTAGTTGCTGAGTATATTGGCGGCAGCAGCAGCAGCAGCACCCCACACACCCGCCCCGTGACAGATGTTGCTTACCAGGTCTACACACATCGTCACTCCATGTCTCTCTTACCCTCACTCCTCCCTACACACTCAGGCTGGGGAGAGAAACATGCAGAGACTTAGCTAAGGGTACTTAGGTCCTCATGTGCCAGAGGACAAGTTCTCTCCTCTGCTGCATCATGGTAAGAGATGAGGGTGTAGNGGTTGGTCCATTGAGGTGAGTGGCAGAAACAGATCTGTTGTCTGAGATGAGGGACAGAGACAGGTTCATGTCTGAGGTGTAGTAGAGAGAGATAGGAGTAGAGACAGTCCCTAGCTTCCTCTCCTTGTTCCCTGTGTCACCCAGTGCACATGAGGTAGGACTCCTCCTCTGTTTTGATGCTAGGCCCTTCAATGCTTGGCCTGAAGGAAAATGAGGCCTCTTTTACCAAACCCCACTCTAGGAGACCTCTGCAACTTCATTCACTGTAGATGAGTCACCAGGTTCAAATCCAATCAGCATCACTTGCAAGTTCTGAGGGGTGGGCTGAGGTGCTGTCGCCCACCCAAGGCTCCATGTTGCTCCCTGCGCAAGAGCCAAGAGTGACCCAAACTACGTCATGGAAAGAAGGCTAGGTACCCGTGCACTGTGGTCAAAACAGACTGAGATCAGGGCATCAGAGGCGAGTGTAGCCTCCNTCTGAGCATTTCCTGTGGGAGGAATTGCTGACATTGTTCCCTTCCCTCAGAGGTTTCTGGCCCCTGTGGAGCCTGACAGAAGCAGCAGGTGGGGCTGCACCTTTACCTCCATACCCATGCATCTCCTGCTGCACACAGCCCTACTGACTTCATAGGAAGGGGTAGAGAGCAGTGATAGCTCTCAGCAGTGGTTCCCCATAAGAGTCCAGCACCCACAGATCTGACCAGATTCTGCATCCCAGCATCCCTGGTGGTTGGAGAGAAGACATGAAGAGGCTCTGAAGACAGGTTAAACCTGGCCACACCCTGCAAAGCCTTACCATGGGGAGAACATGGAGAGCAGGAAGTNGAAGTCAGACAGGGCTCAGAGCCAGCCCAGCTGCTCAGGATCAGTGTCCACTTGGTTTTCAGTGTTGGTTAGGAGGTACTGGGGACCTAGAAGGACAGGAGGGAGACTTGTGGCTGGGACCTGGCAGTCAGATGAGGGCTCAAAGGTAGATTTGGGCCAGGTCTTACTTGCCAGAGGATTATCACTCAGGTATGTTACAGATATAAGGGAACCATCCTGCATGTTGTCTCTCTGTCACCACCCTAAAGTCTTTAGAAGGGTTAGCCATGAGCTACTGCTGTCTGTTAACCTTTTCCTGTTCAGCGTGAGACTTCACTTGCAGCTTGTATTCCTACAGTAGGTGTGGACCCCTCAGAATACTTCTTGTCTATTGGCTGGTGGGATCCGCCAATCCCACCAACACAGACAAAGAGTCTGCACTTCTACATCAGCTGCTTTTCTTGCAGTGACAAAATGTCCAACAAAAGCTTAAGCAAGAAATGGCTCATTTTGGGCTCACAGTTCCAGAGGGATTGCAGTCCATCACATTGGGAAGACAAGGTAGCACTGTCAGCCTGTTTCCATGGCAGCAGACAGGAAGCAGAGAGCGAGAGCGAGAGCGAGAGCAAGAGAGAGAGAGCGAGAGAGCGAGAGAGCGAGAGAGCGAGAGAGCGAGAGAGAGCGAGAGAGAGCG
>LZPO01044191.1:655367-679811 GCA_001675575.1 Neotoma lepida
CCTGTGTTGAACATTCCAGAAATCAAGCCATAACCTCTTCCCAAACCCCTTCCCAGGGAGCTGTGTTTGTTTATTTGGATTCTGACTGACAGAACTTGGGAGGATGAGGTCCACGCTAGGAGAATCTTCATTATGCTTTTGATCTAGATGAAGGCAGAGGCCCAGAGGGAGAGCTTTCNGAAGGATGCCTCCATTGCTCCAGGGTTCCAGACAGGGCACTCATGCACTGTCTGGAACCACCCAGCAGGCTGAAGCAGTCTCACCTGGGACTGGGCATTGCCATGATGATCAGTCAGTGATAATTAGCTTGGCAAATATGTTCCCTAAGCTTACAAGAAAATTGACACTGGAGAAAAAAAACGAGCCTTTCTGGTAGACTGGATTGGAGTCACCTCAGCAGCCTCCTACCCCTTCCATCCCCCTCCTCAAGCCAGAGTGCTGTCAAATACCAGCACATTGTGTGCAGCTTGGAAAAGAAATCCTGCTGCAGAGAAGGAATGGCCAGGGCTTAGCATCCTTGAATTGGCTCTCACAGAGATGGCTGCCCCGCCCCTTACCCTGGATGGCTGCAGACGGTGGTAGTGGCACCAGGCACTCAGGCTGCACTCAGCTGATGGAATCAGAGTCTGTAAGCCAAGCTGGCTCTTCTCCAACACTCCCCTGGGGATTCAGGTGTGACAGGGCTGGATGTGAGCCCACCTTGAGCATCTACCTCTCTCCCTGCTGTAACACACACCCTAGAGACAGGCTCTCCTTCCCCTTCACTCCAGAAGAAGNGTCCCCACAAGGGAGCTTACCTCTCCCCTAAGCCAATCTCCACCATCACCCCCACATCTGTGACCTCCAGACTGAAACATGCAAGGGGACAGAGCATGGTAGGGACTGTTGCTGGAGGGTACATCCTCATGCAAGGGGGTGGTTGCTGCCCTTCCCTAGGCAACTGTTGGCCTGTGCAATACCCAGCTTCAGCTGGATCTCTTGATAAACCAAGAAAAGCTGGTAACCCAGGTTTTAAAAATAAAATACACACTTCTAAGTGTGGAAAGGCCATTAAAAAATATATCCGTAAGCCTGGCGGTGGTGGCGCACGCCTTTAATCCCAGCACTCGGGAGGCAGAGGCAGGCGGATCGATGTGAGTTCGAGGCCAGCCTGGGCTACCGAGTGAGTTCCAGGAAAGGAGCAAAGCTACACAGAGAAACCCTGTCTCGAAAAACCAATATATATATATATCCGCTGAACCGGCTCCCAAGCCACTGCTGACCCTATCAGTTTTGGAACATTGACAATGCAGGCAGCAATGTCACTATGCCTTTGAACTGCAGGCCTGAGCCCCCAAGGCCAAAGATAAAGAAACCACCCTCTGGCAGAAGTGACAGACAGGTGACATCTTTTTGTTTAAACTCCATGAATCTTGATAACCACTCACCCATTTTCATGCAAGTAGTAGGCCCCACTCTCAGCAGCTGGGCTTCAAAGCNTGATGGGATGGCCAGCAGGAGCCTGCACAGTGTCACTCTTCCTATCCTGTTACCAGTGAGAGCTGGTTTACACAAGCTCCCAGCNCAATGAGAGTGTCTGAAGATTGTCACTGTAAATGCTCAGTCGAAGAGACTATTTATTGGACGGCCAAGTCTAGCCCATTCATCATGGATTATTAGAGTTTTCAAGCTGTTTTTAGACCCTTCTTTGAACTCTGTCAGCCTTGAACTTCACACAGGTAACATCAGTAAGGAAGGGGGGCTGAGGGTCACTTGATAGCTGGTATTGACATTGTTTTACATGAGGTTGGCAAGGCTGAGTGACAGGGAGGTTGGGAGCACTGGGGAACATCCAACCTCCANCCAGGTGAGGCTCCTGGGAGAACTCAGGTGTCTGCAAGCTGCAGAACCATGTGGTATAATATCAGAACACCAATGAGGGGACCCCCAAGGTATCTTCCNTGTGGGGGCACTCCTGACTGCCTGGGACTTTCCAGGTTTTCTCATGAAAATTCCCTGTCCCCNACTGGCACAGGTCCTGTTGTCCCAGTCCTCAGAGGCTGAAGCAGAAGGATGGGAACTGTAAGGCCTGCCTGGGCTACAGAGTGAGTTCAAGAACAGCCTGGGAAATTCAGACAGACTTTGTCTCAAAACGAAAAGTAAAAAGAGGGCTCAGTGCTGGAGTGTCTGCACCAGGCCCTGAGTTCAAGTCNCAGCATTATATTAACAAACAAACAAGCCCCTCAGTGGCAGGTTAGCAAGACCATTCAGCCATTCTGCTTCCAGCCTGAGTTCTATTTGATTTTTACTATTATTTCAATTATAAAAATGTATGTGGCACCATGGAATATCTCAGCACATGCTCTTGGCACTGAGCTGCCCAAGCCAGGGGGACTTATGANTGTAAATCTCTATCTCAATCTTGTGCCTGGAGCCTCTGTGTTCCTCTCTTCTGCTCCCTCATCCAATGTGTAACTACTGGCACTGTTCAAGATCCACAAAGACAGAGCACAGAGGNGGTGTGGACGTGTCAGGTGTGGCCAGATCACGTGAGCACCGATGTGGTCTGCCCTGTCTGTGGAGAACAATTTCTGGAGATCAGAAAGAGCACTGAGTTGGAGCCAGGGTTCATTATAGAGTCTTCAGGTGAATGACAACTGAAAGCGGCCTCTGCACTGTGATTAAAAACCTAAGCTGTGAAATGGTGTAGGTAGCAGGGCAATGTACAGTCAGCAAAGTTCTGGCCTTGCACAAGGACCTGGGTTCGATCCCCCAAAACTCATGGGGGGAAAAAGGGCATTATAGCATTCAACTGGAATCTCAGTGCTGGGGAGGCAGAGACAGGAAGACTCTTGGGACTCCCGGGCCAGGCAGGACAGCCTAATCGGTGAGTTCCGTTCAGTGGGAGACCCTGTCTCAAAAAACAAGATGGATGGCACTCAAGGAACGGCACTCAATTACACATGTGTGTGTGCATGCACATACGAGGGGAAGGGGCAGGAGGAGGAGGAGGAGAGGGAGAGAGGGAGGGGAGGGAAGGAGAGAGGGAGGGGAGGGAGGGAAGAAGTGAGAACCATAATAGTAATTTTATTAGAAAAAAAAATCCACACAGAGGCTGGAAAGTAGACCAGTCAACTTCCTTACAGGCCTACGGCAGAAGTGACAGGTGACGTCTTTTGATGGTGGGTTGAGTTCCCNGTCTTTATGTTTCATCTTGGAAAAACCTGTCAGACTCGGCAGTCTGCTGTCAGAATCCTGAGTTCAGATCCCAGCTCCTACACAGACTTGTGCTGGGGCCCAAGACAGATTCCAAGCCTGGGAGTGTTCCAGTTTCCACAGCTGTCCANCCAGGGTGAGAGGGATGAAGTCAGCATTGTGCTCAGACTATANCAAGAGCCTGATGAGGGAGAGCTGGGGGCTTAGGATAGATCAACCCTTGCCCCTGATCCAGCATGCATAAGCTCCTTTCTTTCCTTTGCCTCAGTGGCCTCCTGACTCTCCTGAGGGGTCCTAGGATGTCTGTTGTTTTCTTTCTTGCCTGTTACCTGCTGAGAGAGTGAACTGGCACATGGTCAGAAATTCCTTTTCAGAGCACTTGTGCCCTAGAGCAGGCTCCAAGCCACCCACTTGCTGTTTGAGTACCAGACTCAGAGTCCACAAAAGTGAGATGGCCACAGAAACATAGCCAGCTGGGGCTGGAAAGGATTGGCACCCCTGACTCCCCGTGGATCTGTCCTAAGCCTCCCTAAGCTTTACTCTGGGTAGTGTCGGGGTTGGGGGTGTGCTGGACCACAGCCTCACACCAAGCTGCTATACAAAACAGAAGAGGGACAGGCAGAGGGCTCGGTGTGTGCATGCACGCACGGGTTGGGGCTTNCTAAGCCACAGCACCTGTTAACGGCCGGGTTAGGTATGACCTATTAAATATTTACCGCCCATTTCCTGTACATGTCTGGTGAGGCCTGCAGGAAATTCAGAACAAATTAAACAGCAGCTGTGATCCCTCATGCTCCAGNGGTCCCTCCCCAGGCCCCNAGTGGGACTGTAAAACATGAGGGGCAGTTCTATTAGGGACAGGCCCGTTTCATCAAGGAAGCTCCCCCCCATCTCCTGCCAACCAGACCCCATAAAGTTAAATTGGCCAGTGTGTATCTCCCTCCCTGCTTCCACCCACACGGCCAGCTTCTTGAGGGAGACTTTTCAATCCCACACCCAACTCACCCCTCAGCCCTGCCCCCTCCACTGTTCCCACACAATCTCACATGTGGTGGGAGAGGGGCACTTCCTGCCGTTATAAAATGCAAAACCGAGACCCCAGCAAAAACAGCCTGCGTGCAGAACACCCAAGTTGACAGTGTGAGAGAGGAGGCCTAATCCGTTCCATATGACAAGCAGCAGTGGCCCGCAGGGGCAGGCCAGACCCCAAGGAGGGTTCAGAGCAGCTCCTCGGCCCCCTCCCTGCCCTGCCTTCCCAACCTCCCCCTCTCTCAAGTGGATCCTTCAAACCAGGAGAAAAATACTGGGAGGACCGTGGCCCCAAGTTAAACCAGCCTTGTTTGGGTTTGACAGCCTGCAAGGCATTGTTCCTCTTACANTTTGAAAATAAACTCTAGGAAGCATTAATGCAGACACGGGATAAACACGCTCCTTGCAGCCTCCACTCCCCCTGGTGTGCTGGTGTTCATGTCTCCAGGTTACAGCTTAGGCTGATGGAAGGACCAGATGGGTCTTTAAATGGGGAACTCTGCAGCCCTCACTGTGTAAACAGACAGCTGTCCAGATGATGGGGGCGAAGGAGCCCAAGAAAGCAGCCTGCGGTAACCGCTCTCATCGTGGTTNTTGGAACATGGAATAAACACGGCCAGTCTGGCTTCTCTCTGATTGCTCTGCGGCAGGAGACCAGGCATCACCTCAGTGAGAGGAGACCCCATTGCTGAGGGTCAGACTGTAAGATTAAGGAAAAGAAGACCCGTCTGTGGTGACCATACATTGTGTGACTTTTTCCNACTTCTGTGGCTAAACTTTGATGTTGAATGACCATTTACAATGACAAATGTCCTTTTGTGTGTTCCACCCCTGCTGGTGGCCACTGACTAGAACAATCTCCTTTCCACAGATCCTCACCAAGGATACCAGCTTATCGTGACCAAATCCAAAATAGAACCTTCCCACTTCCTGTTTCCTACTTCCTGTTTCCTGTTCCCTAGTTCCATAAACCATTCTCCTTGAGAGGTGCTAAAAATGGAAAGGAGAAGATGAAAGTCTGGTCAGAAGATTTATCCCAGCTCATAAAAGTCTCTCNGGCACTCTGCAGACAGGATTGTCACTGCTGCTTCGACTTAACCTTTCCCTAAGCCAGCAATCTGAATTTTGTCCATAACTCCACTAAAACCAACTGGGATCGCCACTGGTGGCTGGGCTGTTCTGGACGACTTGACAAATTAGTACAGTAAATTTCAAGTGTCTTAAGCACTAAATTAGGTCATTTGTTTAATGAGCCAATCCACTGCCCAGAGTTTGACCCCAGCCCACTAGGGTGAGTTCACACGGAGTTCCACAGCAGGGGTCTGGGCTCCCTCATCTGTCTTTTGCTTCTAGTAAAAAATGCCCTGAAGTCAGGACTGGAAATCTGATTGCAACCTGAGCACTAGCTTGTCAGTGAGCAAAGTAAATGAACAAAGTCAACTCATTTGCCTCAGTTTCCTAACATCACCATCAGCACTTCTACCACCATCATCATCACCATCACTACCATCATCATCACCACTGTCACCATCATCATCACCATCACCATCATCACCATTACTACCATCATCATCACCGTCATCAGCATCAGCATCACCATTGTCACCATCATCATCACCATCACCAGCAGCAGCAGCAGCAGCATCACCACTGTCACCATTATAATCACCATCAATGTCACCATCAGCACCTCCACCACCATCACCACTGTCATCATCATCATCACCATCACCACCATCATCATCACCACTGTCACCATCATCATCACCATCACCATCAGCAGNAGCAGCATCACCACTGTCACCATCATCACCATCATTGTCACCATCAGCACCTCCACCACCATCACCCTTGTCACCATCATCATTATTATCGCCACCACTATCGTCACTATCATCACCGTCACTCTCATCACCGCCCCCATCATCATCATCCAAACCATTCCTGAGCACTCACTATGTGTCCCAGGAAGGTGCTTAGTGCTTCACTTGTGCCATCTCATCTNGCCTTCACAGCAGCTCCATGTTCCAGATGAGGAAACAGATCCTTAGAATGCTGGACTCCCTGAGAGCACACCCAGTCATTCACACTCACTCACTCACTCACTCGCTCTTTGTTAAGTCTTGCAACAAATCTTCACTAAGTGTCCATCAGGTGCCAGGTGCAGGAGATGCAGAGCCTTTCCAAAGGGGTTAGCCAGGTGCACAGGCCATACATATTAATAAGCGTAACAAAATTCCAGAATTGCCATAACCCAACAAAAGGACACCCGGGGCACAAAGGAATAAGAAATCAACTCTGCCTCTAAAACATTCCCTGAATTATGCATATGAATTCCAACCTTCTCAAATGATCCTGGGCACTAAGAGTTTCCACTTGAACCCCCCCTCTCTCTCTCTGTGTGTGTGTGTGTGTGTGTGTGTGTGTGTAAATGCTGCCTTCTAGCAAATACTTCGGAGTGCTCGTGGCTCTTTTAGCAGCCACAAAAAGAATGGAAGCTCATAGTCTCAACTCAAAGGGGCCACCAAGTCCAGGCTGCTCTATGAGGAGCCCCCACTCCCACCTCTGTCAGGAGCAGGATGTGATGAAAATAGAACAGGGTGAGTTTCTGACGGACACAACTGTCATCTTCACCCATGGCCAATAGTGCAAAGCACAAAGCCAGGGGCACAGCAGTTTCTCACTAGATGCTTGTGGCTTTCTTTGCTGTGACTTGGGCTCTTTAAAACTATTCTCCATCTTGGCTCTCCATAAGTGGGGTAGATGAGCTCAGAGTAGACTCTTGAATAAAGACAGTCTTCAATTCAGAATTAGTCTTGGACAGAAGGAGACTCAGAACCTGGACAAGAGTGGATATTTTATCAGGTATCTCGGCATCGTGTAGCTTTTACATCTTGTCTGACTTGCTCTGAAAGATCATTTGCCCCTGATGAGCAACCACTTCCCAGCTCANCCTGTTGCTGATGGCATTTCATTCTATCATTGCCCAAATGACTCTTGAGACTCAAGCTATTTGGGGAGAGTCAGTCCTGGGAACCTGAGTTCTGGGCCCCTCCAAAGGCCTATGCGGCCATAACAGTTCTAATGTCAAAGTCAACACCACCCCTAGCTGTGTTCCCAGACTCCTGCCATGTGTTGGGGAAGTTCACCTTCCTGTACTCTTGTCTAAATCTGTGTGCAACATAGTCAGAGACCCAACAAGGACCTCAGTGCTTAGGAAAGACAGATGCCACTGGACAAAGCAACCTGGGTACTAAGACTTAATGATATCAACAAAATTCCTGTTTAACCTTTTTGTATTGGGTGCCTGTATATAAAGCCTGAAACCACACGAAGATGAGGGGAAGGAAGGGGGACGAAGATGAGGGGAAGGAAGGGGGGATTAGAATTGCTTGGTTTAAGCTTCAGTGGCACCTTCCTTCCATCTCCATCTCAACTGAAGTGACCCTCCCCTGAGCTGCCCAGAGTGTGTCTGTCCCTTTGTGTAAGCTCNNGACTTAGTTGACAGCAACACCTGCATCATGCTGTTTCCCTAATTNGAACTGGAAGGTTGTAAACACACAGCAAANTGTGTAGCTGCTAAGCAAACAGCTTAAATAATTCTTACCTGTATNTGNACGGGGGACACAGAGGACCAGAGAAGATNCTCTGACACTTCTTCCTTTCCACATCTCACCTCTCAGAGCGACCCCTGCCCCATACCCCATCATTCTCCAACGGCATTCCCTGTTCTGGAACATCACACGAACAGAAGCTGGCACTGCACCCCACTTCTTCCCTCATCATTGTCACTGCTGGGGATAACTGCACACATCTGTATTTGTTGATTTGTTGGTCATTTTGCTCCAAGGGGCCCAGGGTATTTTCTAGTCTGGTTTTATTACAAATAAAGCATTCTTGACCCAAATATGCAGTCACTGGATATATTCTTCTCTCATAGGACAGGCAGGCATTTGACCTTTGCAGACACCACCATAAGGATTTCTGACCTGTGTCAACTTATATTTCTGCATTGCTATGCAAGAGCTCCAATCCCTCTACACCTTGCAGACCCTCAGTGACATCAGTCCAGCTCCTTTTCACCCACTGGCTACATGTGTCCTTATGCAGAGAAGTTGCTCAAGCCTTGNACGTCTGCAGATTGCCCACTTGCTTTCTTGCCTCTACTCTCTGTTGACAGTCTTTTGCAGGCATCAATATGCTGAGTGTTGGAGGACCCTGGCTTTCCGCTGTGCTCTGTGGCTCTAAAAGCCCTTATCTTGTTTTTTGTTTTTGTTTTTGTTTTTGTTTTTGTTTTTGTTTTTTCCAGACAGGGTTTCTCTGTGTAGCTTTGGCGCCTTTCCTGGAACTCACTCGGTAGCCCAGACTGGCCTTGAACTCACATAGATCCGCCTGCCTCTGCCTCCCAAGTGCTGGGATTAAAGGCGTGCGCCACCATGGCCTGGCAAAAGCCCTTATCTTAACAAGCACTAACTGAGCAGTCAGAGCTACTTTCCCATTAGAGTGCAGATCTGAAATGTCTCCATCCAGCCTCACTGGGAAGCAGNTTACTGGGGCAGGTCTTCGATGGTTGTGCCCTGGTTCCAGCCTGCTTTCCCTGCTTCCCAGTTGGCCATCATATGAAACAAGCCTCACTTACAATTCCTACCATGGACTGAGCCCCAACATGCCTTCTCCGNAACAATGGGCCAAAGCCTTGCAACTGTGAGCCCTAATGACACCCTCATCTAAATTGTCTCTGTTAGGTGACACAAANGTAGCCGACACTATATAAGAACAACTTGGCCCTTCCAAATGACAAGCCATGTCATTTTTTTTGTGTGTGTACATTTGATGGTCATCTCCATGTGACCATGTCCTNGACCCTAGTTGTCTAGTCACATTCTCATCCATATTGCTGTAACAGGACCCCCTTGNCTTTCAATGAAGGAGACTGTCCCAGAAAGCTTGGTGGCCTCATTCATGCCTGGGAGAGCCTTCTGAACAGAACAGAGGCTTTTTNGGGGTGGGGGCAGGGGTGTGTTCCATTTGCTGCAGCAGCTTCTAGCAACTTCCCCAGATCAGAACCCTAGCCTAGCTTCTTGTGATTGCCCAAGGACTCTGAGATTCCCCAGCTGGCCCCTCCATGCTAGGCCAACATCATGTNGTGACTCTGTGCCCCACACTGTATCCCAACATCATCTAGTGACTCTGCGCCCCACACTGTATCCACAGTGTACTGATAAACTGCCAGAGACAGCCTGAGCCAGGCCCAGATGGCAGCAGGAAGTAAAATAGAAGGGGAAATGTGCTTCATCTAGGCTCTAGTGTCTTAGTCCTTTAACNCAGGGGGAATAAGTCCAGAGGCTCCTCAGTGTCCATCAGCCAATATAGCCAGCACCCCAGTGAGTGCCACATGGAGTGGCTTCCCCAAGATGCTGTCCATGATCCCTTTCCTCCTAGTGTGGCATCCCTCCCATCTGTAAGAAGCTACTACTGTGACCCTCCTGACTCCAAACTTTCCTCCACATGGTGGGATGAAGTCATCCACATCCAGTGCCTCCTTTGGTGCCCACTCCACACATCAGCTTTAACCGGCTTTGCTACAAACTGCCCATGAGGTACCCAGATCATGTCCCCAATCATGTGATAGTGGAGTTCCCAGAGGGTGTCACAGAGCCCATTGTCATGGCCAATCATTTGCTTGCTAGATCCCAAGGAAAAATAATTCCCTCCCATGTTTTAGGAACAGTCCCCTCAGTGGAAGAGAACTAGAGAAGGCTGGTGAGTGGTCTGCGCCCTGGCCAGAGTGCCTGCTCTGCTAACAGGAGCCCTTTGGGACTCTTCTTTTTCCTGGGTTTTGTGGGGGAAGCCCCGTCCCAGCCATGTCTTCCCACCCTCAAACAAAACTACCATTCTCTGTGCTGAACTCTGCCCTGACACAGGGGACGCTGGCTTCCTCCATGCCGGCAGCCTGTCGGGTTTCGATTAGGCCAGGGAAACACCACAGGAAATGAGTCCGGGAGAGGAAGGCTGCGATTTCTTTTTTAATTTTGAACACCAGATTTATTATTATTATTTTTAATGACAGTGTCGCGGCCATGCCATGCCAAGGAGGAACGTGAAGAATGCACTGCTCCAAGCACAGAGGGCCACTCAGGCCCTCCCATGATGTCTAATGAAAACCTGTGGGACGTTCCTCACTGTCCTCTTGGAAGATGAGGTGCAGCTGGCGCAGGACAGAAGGCATTACACATTGAAGGAGAGGTAGAATCCAGGGACTTGGAAGTCAAATTGTGCCACTTCTGCTGTGACTAGCAACTCCGGCATGCCCTACAGGTACTAACCAAGCCCATCCCAACTGACGACATGGGCAGGATATAAGTCTCACTTACAAGGCAGGAAACTGAGGCTAGGTCATTTAGCTATGTGCGCTGTGTCTACTCTGGGCTGAAGAATTGGTGGAAATACATAGCAACAGATTCATGGCTAGGGACCGGCCCCCACCTGCCTGGGTGCCAAGCAAGCTGAAGTAGTAGGCAAAGCAGCCCTTGAGGAGATGCAGTTACTGTTGTGAGCAGGTTCCTCCTGCCTCAAAAGACTCAGCCCTGTTTCAAAGCCCCTGAGTGATTAAATCCAGCCCACCCAGGTGAGTTACAGCAATCTCCCTCACCCAAAAGCAGCCAACCATGGACTCCTATCACATCTGCAAAATCCTTCCACAGCCTCACTTAGATGCCCTGAAGTAGCCAAGGATTTGACCTTGGGCCGTGTGGCTGAAGGGTCCAGCATCTTTGTGTAAACAGTTTTATCTTTATCATTAAATTAATGGTTTTGGGGAGCAGATTTTAGGCTTATTGGGAAAGTGAGAAGAAAGCACAGTTAGGTACACATTCCCCTTTCTCCTTGCCGTGCACGCTTTGCCGTTGCTAACAAACATTGTGTGACAGCATGACACTTGCTGAGCCAGCACCGTGCCCTTGCAGACTCCACAGCCAGAATCTCCTCTCTGGGTTCTATTCCTTCAATGGCTTTGGACAGAGTGGCTTCTATGGTTCTGTGCCTTCCCTCCACAGTAGCACACACAAGGTTGACCTTCTTGACCCCACAGTTCTGTACTTTCCAGAATGTCCTAGAACGAAAATCATGAGTCACATGACCTTTCAGGTTGCCAATCCAGGACCCCACATCTTCTTGAGGCTGGCAGTGCCTTCCTTTTCAGTGCTGAATAATATCCCACAGCCTGGACAGGCCACAGCCTGTGCACTGAAGTGACCGTGAAGAGCAGGGCAGGTGACTGTGTGAATGCCAGCCCTTCTGCATGAACACCAGGACCGTGACTGCTGGCTCAATGGTGAGAGTGTGTTTACGTTTGTCAGAACTCATCAGACTGTCCTCTAAAGCAGCTGTAGCTTTTGCCTTCCTGTGCTCCCATCGCCTTTTAAGAACACCTCCTAATCCATCTGCAGTGTTAAATGGCATGAAACAATGTATGGAGCAGGTATACAGGTGGTGCTACATGCAGGTGAGTGGGGATTCAGTAGGTGCCTGGTGCGGTAGTCTCCCACACACCTTTCTCAACTTGAGGACCAGTGTGGGTGATGACAACCAACCTGGGACCTCTCTCTCTGTGTCTCTGTGTCTCTGTGTCTCTGTGTTTGTCTGTCTGTCTGTCTGTCTGTCTGTCTCTCTCTCTCAGTCTCATGTAGCCCAGTCTTGCCTCCTGCCTCTACCTCCCAAACGTTGGCTTTTCAAGTGTGTGCCACTATACCCGGCCCCACTCTCCCTGGGNTGGAGGCTTCACCAAGAAGTCTCTTGTGACCACAGCCATCCAGCATGCCCCTTCCTTTAAGTTCAGGTCACAGCTAGTTCAGCTACTTGAACTCTGGCAGGCATCTGTGTGCCCCTGGCCATACCATGAGGTGGTGGGACGCTGGAGATGAGATCACGCTGGGCACTCAGAGTCAGNATTCCTTATTTCTCATTTGTAAATAAATATATTCGGTCATCCGTGGCCAATAAACAGCAGTATGCAAGGAGCTGCACCTCCCCCCTGCTTANAGGCATTCTTCTGGCCATGGACCCTGGGTGTAAGCCATCCCATAGGCCCAGCATGTGCCATGCTCAGAGAGCAAAGTGGCACTCTCCACCAGCTCACAGGACACTTGGGTACTCAGGTTTCTCCAGGTGGTGTTTTGGGAAGGGGACAGAAATTTCCTTGGGGTTCTTCCTCCTCTTTTCCTCTCCAGTGGGGTGAGCTTGTTTCGTGCACTTACTACATGTCTTTCCAAGCATGTCACCTGCAGCATCTTACATAGTTTTCCCAGCAGCCCCGGGCTGTGACATGGTCCTATTGACATCTCATCCCTGGGCTCTGTGGCCCTGTCAGAGGCCACTCCCGCTGCTAAGTGCCAGAGAGAGGGTTCAGAGTCTGGCTCTTTGGATTGGCTGGTGATTAACTGGAATTCCTGAACATCCAGTGGGCACCCAGTTCATATGCTGCTGGCTCTTACTGGAGAAGATCACAGAGTTGGGTTTGTTGGCACATGTAGAGTGGAGAAGGTGCCAATGGCTGTGGACACTGACTTGCTGATCAGCAGCCTAAGTTTCCACTGCGGGGCTCAGGATGTACATGGGTGTCCCCCACCTTAGCCTTGCCCCTGAGGGTCTGGTCAGCAAAACCTGGCGCAGCAGCTTCAGGTGCTTTGGAAACACTTGTCCCTGCAACATCAGGGACCGTTGCTTCATTCAACCACCCAGGCCCAGCCACCCTGGTCTCCTTGGACAGCAACTGGTACGATTCTCTAGCCTGGACCCTTCTCAACAAAAAGTGGCCTTTGGAGGAATCACCTACCAGGCCCCTTTTCAGGCTTCATGTGCCTCTGGGTTTCAGCATCCTGGAGCAAGCTCTCAGGCTGAGGAGGGGCAGAGCTTGCCCACCAAACACACCAAAAATGCTATCATTTTAAAACAAGTGTATGGGGTGTTCACACAGGTGTGGCCTGAGACAGGGCTCACGGCATCATAGAAACTTCCAGTTGCCTGGTGGGGACCCTTTGCTGGACCTCAGAACTGGCCCAACATCCAGGTCACAGCTAGCCATACCTCCCAGCCTCCCTGGAAGCTTCCAGAACAGGCCAACTTCTCCTTTTAAGAGGTTCCAAATGGTCCCCATATTGTGTCTTTCTTTCCTGAGACGAAGGCAATTTGGGTGTCATGGGGCCTTTGTAGAGATGTCAAAAGAACAGTTCACAGGGAGAAAAACCTCCATTTATACCCCGATGCGGCTTCCACCGGGGAGATAAAAGAGGCGGGAGGAGGGAGACTGCAAGACAGATAATTCGCAAACTGTCAGAGCTGCTTGAATTTCATCCCCACAGACAGAGCTGGGGTGAGCCCAGGGTCTTTCTCCAGGAAAGCTGCCTGTGTGCCCCCAAGTGCTGAAGCGATAATCCCGCTGTGGGGGCCGGGACAGGGTTGGACATTTTGTCCCCACTGTCACAAGCTCCGGAGCAGATGGAGTGGTGTTGGCAGTCAGTCGTAAACCACTCCGGCCCCACCAGGGACAAATAGGTTAGTGGGAGGAATTGGCGCCGCGCATGTCATAAAACCCTCCAGGCCTGTCATGTTCCGATAAATCTTGATTTTTGTAACGGAGCAGCAGAGAGGTTCCCAGCCTTGGGTTTCACAGGTGAGCCATGGACTGATGGATCATTTGGGAGCCAAAGGGAGGGAATGCAGGGGGCAGTGAGGAAACTTTACACGCCGCCCTGCCCCCGCCAGGCTCCCTAGGCCCCAGGCGGAAATTCAGTCTGCAAGAGGATCCCAGGCATTCATGCCCTTTCTCTTATCTGTGTGGCAGGACGACCAGCCTCATCCCCATCCTTGGACCCTCTCCAAGGCTGATAAACAGTAAGAGCTTAATAAATGCCAGCAGAGTAGGGATTCTAGAAAGAGGGTCCGTCAACTGTCAGCTCACAAAGCCATGTGTACCTGTTGACAACTCACCTGGCCAGAGGGGGCGCCTTTGAGCCACTTGCTCACCAGCATGGGTGCNCTTATCTCCCACAGGTGCCATCTTGCTGGGATAAAACACTTGAAATAAAAACACAAACTCACTCAGAGGTCCCCCAGGGNACACGAGAGCAGAAGCAGCAGATAGGAGAAGGTGAATGTGACCCTGACCACAGGAGAATGCAGAGAGCCTGGAGACAAGTCCAAGGAGAACACAGGCCAGAGGCTGCCAGGAGGGACTTGGGACCTGATGTGGTCAAGTCTCCTGGTGTCTAGAAGGATGAACGAGTGTGGACGAGAGAAGTGGATTCTGTGGAGAAGTGAGCACTGAGATCATCCAGGATCAGACCGACAGACAGCTAGCATGCCACCAGAGACCACAGAGAGAGCAGCTGGTGTCCACAGGCCTGCTGCAGGCAGTGGATGGGATAGCAGCTTCTTCTCCACAGAAAGAGTAGACGGGTTAGACTGGCCTAGCCAGACCCCCCTCGAGGGGTAGATATGACTCCCTGAACCTCACCGTGGGTCCGTTGTGCACACTTGGGCAGGCATTTTGGAATGTGGGAGGGTAAATGTATTCTTACAGAGAAAGCCTTGGGGTCTCTGATATAGAAACAAANCCCAACTGGTGGCTTCTAAACTTTGGACTTTCTCTTGATGAAGCAGTGACGGCGGAGGTTCTGTTTGTCCCTCACACCCATGAGCAGTTCCATTGGGCTGAGACTCTGAGGCTCAGAACAACCATGTGGTTTAGGGGTAGGGGAGAGGTCTCCCCAGTGTTCTATGTAGGGGAGTTCCAGGTCACTGTCTACACCTGTTTAATCTCTGTGTCATGGTTCTTTCCTCCTCATTGCTCCTTTGTGCTCCCAACCATTTATAAGTAAAGAGTGACAGCCATTCCTGATGATATCCCAATATTCAGAAGGCTGAAGCAAGGGGATGGAGAGTTTGAGGCCAACCTATGCAACTTCCCAAGGCTTATTCTCACAATATAAAGAGAGAAGTGAAAGGCTGGTGGTTGATGGAGATCAGCCGGGAGAACCACTTACCAATGAGCCTGGGACCTGATTTCAATCTCTTGGGACCTACACGGTAGAAAGAGAAAACTGACTTTTGAAAGTTGTCCTCTGACCTCTACACATGAACCATGCTCTCCCAACACACATCCAGTAGGTAAAAGAGTAAGCAGCCTGGAGAAGGGGACCCCACCCCTGTCACAGAAGACTATGGAAGGCAGGTGCAGCCTGGGCTCAGCTCTGACAGGAGCATGTGGTCTAGATCCTTCTGGCCTCCCTGCCATGTTTCCTTTCCTTTAAAAGAGTGACAAGCCATGTGTCCCTTGAAGGACTTTGAGATGATTCCCTGAGACGTGCAAGTCCATTTTCAATAAATACCAAGGAAAAATGGAGAAGGCATTGACCTGCATGACTCCAGCAGGACNTGGGTACTCATCCCTCTGCCCACTGGCACAGTGCCTTGTGCCCTTCCTGGAGGGGTCTGGGCATGTGCAGGCCCAGGGCTCTCAGGCAAGCTGGGGGGTCCCAACAAAGATAAGCAGAGGCCTCCATTCACTGTTAGTCCATGCTGCTGGGACTCGGGCAGGCAGATGGTGGCTCCAGGCTTTTAACGGAAGGAGCTCCAAGTCAGATTAATGAAGGAGAAGAAAGGTCAAGTCCATCTGTGTCCATGAGTCTGAGCAGCATAAATCTCCCTGGATATTGTGCAGAGACTGAGAACACGGCTCCATCAGAGGCCAGGGCATCTGAGACCCCACAGAGCACACACCTAGATTCACCCTCAGGCAGAAACCAGGGATGGCTGCCATTCCCTTTAGGCTCAAAGGTAGAGCAAGGTGACCTGTGTTGGAGATCTGCTGGTTCTGTAGTAAAGTGACAGGCTGTGGGTGAGTTTCTTGGTTCCTTGTTTAGCAAGTGGGAGTGAGGGGTTTCCTGGCACAGCATGGTAGGATTTACAGAGCTACTGTGGCCAATCTCCTGGAAGCATGATGGCCAGGGACATGGTCTCTCGTACAGCTGCCCTGTGTCCCCTCACACCACTGCAACTGCTCAGGCAGGACTAGGTCCCATTTCCCAGATGGGCCTGCAGAGGCCCGCATTTCGCCTGCCTCTTGGGGGCAGTCCACTAAGAGACATGCCTATTCCTCCTGCTGCTGCCTCCTGCTGGTCTGAACTGGAAGCTGGAAATCACCCAGACTGAATTTTGTTCCTANGCCCCCAACAGGACACATATGTTGCCATTTGTTGGCATCGCCAGCATCCTTGGCGTCAAGAACAAATGTCACTTCCCACCTGCANACCATCTGGGTAGCACCCCATGTCGGTGGTTCAGATCTCACCCTGAGCAGAGAGGCCTTTTGTCACTTGCCCTGGTTGTTCCTCTAGCCACTGTCCATCTCACTGTGAAAAGCTCTTTAAGCCCCCTGTCTGCAGAGATACCAGCAGCTCAGAGGTTAGAAACCTGAGCTGGGTGCTAAAGAGACACCAGCCCTCCTGGGAGGAGAGAGGCCCCTTAATGGCTTCAGCAGATGTGCAGACCAAGGGGCCCCCTGCCCACCTGCAGATAACCCCTGACCCTGCCCCTCCCACTGGACCAGCCAGAGAGTCCAAGCCATGAGGAGGCCATTAAGTGCATGGTGTCCCCCTCCCCAGGCCTCCCACCGTCAAACTTCTTTAAAANAAAATTAGCCTAACCAGGCAGAATGGTGCCTCTGCTCAGTGCTGGCCAAGGCCATCCATCTCTGCCTGGGGCTCAGGAGTCTCTGTCCTGTAATCCCTCTGGACTGGTCTCTGTGGCCTGAGCAGCTCGCCCATGACAGGCATGTATATCCTGTCCCCAGATCTGCCAATCAATGGGCCCCCAGCCCCCCTCCCCGAGACACCCAGAAAGTGCAGGAACAGAGTCTGTTGTTATAGAATAGCAGCCTTTGGGGAACATAGAAGCACGTGCACACATGTGCAGGCTGCATGCATCCTGTGTAGGGGGTTTANACCATTTTTTATCATTTCCTACTGCTCTCTTTTGACAATGACTTCATGTTGTATATAAGGAGTACACTGTTCTTTTTCATNGCTNGATACTATCCCCAACATGGCTAGTTTANCATGTGGCTATCTTACTGTCCCACAAGCCCATCATTTACACGACTTTCTCTGAGGACTCAAGTGGCAAGAAGCATCCCTTGCTGTGGTCATATGAGACTTGAGTCTGGTCCCTTTCCTGGAGTCTAATCCTAGCTGGGAGGACCTCAGGAGGGCCCCTGGCTGCCTCTACTGCTTGTCGTGTACATCGACACTCCCTCATGTCTGTGGAGAATGCATGGCAGGTGTCCAGCAGTCCTCACTGAATGCCAGAAGAGCAAGGCCCTGGTGGAGGGGGCACAGGAGGCCCAACAGTGAACACNGTGTCTGGAGAAGTGAGCTGGCATCTCCACCCCCTTCCTCAGCTGTGTAACCATGAACTTTCTGCAGTCTGACAGAGAAGGTGCAGCGGCATCAAGACATAGTGTCATTCACAACGGCAGAGTTCAGTGAGTGATCCTTAGCTCTGAGGTCAGCCCCACATGTGTCCTGATTCTAACACAGCTCTTTTCAAACAAGGCTCCTCAGGAGATGCTTTTCGCTGAGCCTCAGGTCAGGGGTAACTCCAATAGGCCTGCACAGGGGCTAGAGGGGCATTTAAGATTGTGTGTGTACATGCACTCCTAGGGGTACATGTGTGTGCACATATGGGCATCTGCGTGTGTATGCCTGTGTACACATGTAGGTATGTGTAGGTGTGTGTATATACATGTTCCTGTGAATGCATGTGTGCATGTGTGTGTGTGTGTGTGTGTGTGCATATGTGTGCATGTAGGTATGAATGTGTGTGTATGTGCATGTGTGTGCATGTGGGTGTGAATGTGGGTGGGTGTGTGCATGTGTGTGCATACATGTGTGTGCATATGGGAAGTGTGCATGGATGTTGAGGAAGTTGCCACTCAAGGGACCCATCATTCACTTCTTTTTTCTTTTTTTGAGACAGGGCCTCTCACTGGCCTGGAACTTGNCAAGGAGTCCAGTGAACCCCAGGAACTGGCACATCACCCCTGAGCCATCTCCCCAGCCAGGTTATAAGTTNCTACCTATGATTAAATAATGTGTATGCAGCTAAGGACATTGACACATGGTGCTGANTATTCAGTCTCTCTTCACTCTGTCATCACTGGCTGTGGAGATGTGACTCTCTGGACACCTTGTTCCTTCCTATAGGAATGTCCCCCACCAGGTCATGGTCCCCAGCACACACCATCAGATTTCAGAGACTGAAGGTAGCTGGTGGAGACACCGGCCAGTCTTCTCCTCTAGTCTCCAGCTGAGTCCTNGGCTGCTGGGTCACACACAGCCCCTGTATGCTGTGGGATTTTTAACCTGGAGGCAGGAGGCTGGACTCCAACTCCAGCTCCAAGATTCAGATCAGCCAGCATGCCCATGGGCCNATGAAACTAGCTACTCTTTCCAGAAACACAAGGCTGTACAGAGTCCCACAAGCCCAAGGCTGTCACAGATAAGGCTTGCTCACTCGGGCTCTTTCCCGCAGGACTTGTGGAAATAGCTAGGTCTGTTTGACATCAACTGGGTCCTCCCAGCACCCCCCACCAATGGCCTTCCAGTGACCTTTGGCTACGGAAGGGAGCAAACGTCACTTTTCTCTAACCCATTAAACTCTCTGAAATGACAGTGACAGAGGCCAGTNTGACCTTCTCAGAAAGGCCTCTGGGATTTAGGAAAGGACCCACACCCAGCTGAGGCCAAGAGTCCCCCCAGCAGCCGTTCCTCAGATAACGGCAAGGCCCCCCTGAGAGGGGCTTCTCCCAGGACTGAGGTGGTGGGCAATCAGGAAGGCAGGGTGAGGCCCACAGGACACACGGAAGAGGAGGAAATGACCAGCCGAGTCTAGACATGTTATCTCGGCCCTCGGGCACCGGCCCACACTCNTCCATCGGCCGGGAATGGACTTCCTGCTTCAGATTTACGCCAGTGACTTCACCCTCTTGCTATCTCAACAGCCCGCTGCCCGCTCAGCTCTCAGGAATTAGGGGCCTGATAACAAGTCTAGACAGCTTCGAGGTTGCAGATGGATCGCCCTCCAGAGCAGGGGGATAGCCAGCAGCAAGCTCTATGGACTCGAAGGCCAAAGAGCTGGCCAGCACTCAAGGCTGGTGGGAGCCTGAGTGCTCATTTCTTCCTTGGCCCCACCACCCTGGGGTGGAAAGGAGGCACAAAGCACCAGTCCAGTGGGTGGAACACACTCCATCTCCTTACCACATTAAGGTGACACCTCGTTACCTAGGCATGCAGGGGCCACAGCCTGAAAATGAAGGGGTGTCCAAGCTACTATAACCCACAGTTGGGGGACAGAGCTTAGGGCCGATGTACATGACCTCATTGCCAAAGCCCTTCTGCCAATACCAAGTGTCACTGGAGACAGTTTTCACTGTTGCCCTGCCTAAGGACCTTGCATCCACCTACCAGTCTGCCCTGGCTCTCATCCAGCCATCTCCTGGGTGACATGCCAGCCCCTCTGCCCCTTCCCATTCTACTACATGATGAATTGTGTCTTCCAAATTCATTCTGTTGTCCCACCTGCCAGGACCTCAACTGTGACATCATTTGGGAATGGTCCTTAGAGAGATAAATTGTTAAGTAGGGGTCCTGCTGGAGCAGGCAGCCATCTACAAAGATAGTGGGACCCTGTGAGAAGCTCCACTCACAGAAGCACCCTAGGTGTGCCCAGTGGTTCAGATAGGACAGAAGCAGTGAGGGGTGTAGCCCAGTGTCCCATGCTATAAGCTGGAAAACTGTAGAGGGCACTGCACAGCCTCCTTGGAAACTGCAGGGGCAGTGTGCAGTCTCACAGTGCTGCCCACCAAGGCCATCTCATCAACAGGCCCTACATTGATGTCCTCGGTGACCTTTCCACCTGCTCCTCCATCTGACACCTCATGAGTCACCCACCTGCACACAAACCATGAATGTATCTGCATGTGTGGAAGTGGGGGGTGTCCCAAACTAGATAGTAAAGGGAGAATGGGAGCTGCCCTGGCTGTGCTGAGTGAGGCCACTACACTCAGGTCTCACAGTGGTGGTGGGTGCCACACCAAAACTAGCCCCCAAGGCAAGCCACTCATCCTGTCTACGTGCACAAGTGCAGCGTGAGTGTGATTGAGAGATGAGGGTAGAATGAATGATGTATGATGCAGTGTGATTGTCAGTCAGTGTGTGTGATCGGCTGCGTGAGATATAGGTGTAAGAGGCATGGGTGTGAATGGGAGGAATGGTGGTTTGAATAAAAATGGCCCCTCTAAGTCCGTAGGGAGTGGCACTCTTAGGAGGTATGGCATTGTTGGAATGGGTATGAACTTGTCGGAGGAAGTGTGTCACTGGGGGAGGGCTTTGAGGTCTCAGATGCTCAAGCCTGGCCTGGTATGGCATTCTGTTCCTGTTGCCTGTGGATCTGGACGTAGAACGCTAGGCTCCTTCTCCAGTACCATGTCTGCCTGCATGTCACCATGCTTCCTGCCTTCAGGATAATGGACTAAACCTCTGAAACTATAAGCCAGCCCAATTAAATGTTTTCTTTTATAAGAATTGCTGTGGTCATGGTGTCTCCTCAAAGAGAAACCCTAATGAAGGAAGGAGGCATGAGTATGTGTGAATGGCATGGGTGTGTGACATTGTTAGAACCTCCCTGGACAGGAAACCAGAAGCAGTAAATTACGTAGAAATAATTGAAAGAAAATAAAATCAAAGTTTTCATAGATGATTTTGAAACTATACCCTATTNCACATACTGTGCTAACTTGCCATTACTGTAACAAAATGCTTGAGACAATCAGCTTACAAAGAGAAAAAGATTATTTTGTCTCCAGTCAGTGACCAACATCCNNCTAGTAGAGCTAAGACACTAACCTCACAACCAGGAAGCCCAACAGAGGGAATAAGATGAAGGACTGGAGTACCAGGTTCCCACCGACCCTCCATGGGCATATACCCAGTGACCTAGAGACTGCCCCTGGGCCCCAAGTGTCACCTCTAGGCAGAAAAGATGAAAAAAGTAGAANAGTAGGGTGGGTAGTGGCCTTGGCTGAATGTTCATGATTTAAATAGACAAGGCTAAACATGGATCCACATACATGATGTAGTGTCCACCACTACTGGTTATCAGGAAAATGTAAATTATTAATGCCACATCACCTCATATTGGCTGCAGTGAGGAACACCTACCAAGTGTGACTGAGGTGGGGAGATGGGGCCTCANGTGCTGTTGTCAAGTATCTATCGGTGCTGCCATCTGGAAGAGTGGCTTGGGGCATCTTAGCAGCCTGTGCTCAGGGTCCCACTCGGTGGCACCCAGTCCTTTACATACTCCACAGAGACCACAGAGACACCCCTAGACTGATCAGGGCATGCCTTCGAAGGTGTCCACAGCTGCACTTGCATAATGACTGAACTTGGAACCCACTTGAGGCCCTGAGCAGAAGATCCTATGTGGGAGTGGATACAGCCCCACAGGAAAGCCAAAAGACAGCAGGAGAAAGCGCGCATGCCCACAGGAAGCAGGGCGGCTCTCTCTGCAGGGCAAGCTCAGAGGCCTCCTGCTGCCCACCCCCTCCCGGAGGGACCATCCCTTGGTTAAAGACTTGAGAGTGGTCAGTGGTCACTTAGAGAGGCCTGGGCACTAGGGGTGACAGGGAAGTCAATGCTTTNTCTCCCTCTGGGGCTGGGCTCTGGTGACCTGTTTGTGCACGGTGGAGTTCTTCAAAGATTGTCATTTTGTAGAATTTCTTAAATATTAATAAAACATTTACTTATAAAAATCAGAGTTTAGGCTGAGTGTGGCGGCGCACGCCTTTAATCTCAGCACTTGAGAGGCAGAGGCAGGAGGATCTCTGTGAGTTCAAGGCCAGCCTGGTCTAAAGAGAGAGTTCCAGGCCAGTAAGGACTAAGAGAGATCCCATCTCAACAACAAAACAAACAACCAAAAAAGAATTTAAAACTCTCAACGACAAGAAAGTGGCCTTCAGACTTTTCAGGAGTTTGCCGTGTTTTATAACGCAGAGATTCAGCTATGTCCCTCCAAGACACACATATTCAAGGCACAGGATGCAAAGGGACCAGTCTGTGATGCACACTGCCTGGGGTCAGCTCATGGAGTCTTGTTGCCTCAGCTCCTCCAACAGCTTTTATCAAAGTCCCACAGACTGAGATGGGGCAAGGATCTGCCCTGTCAGAGCTGGGCATGTAGAGTCTGTGCAGAGCTNTCTGCCCTGGCTAGGAGGTGGGTAGTGGTCAGACCCAGGGCTCTGTCTGGGAAAGAGGAAGTTAGAATAAAGCTGCTTCCAACTCCAGTGTATGGGGAAGGGCAGGGAGAGTTCACAGGTCAGAGAGTGAGTTTGATCGAGAAGCCTGGGTCACAGTACAAGGACTCCGGGAAGTTCTGGTGNCTGTCACAGACTGATTTGTGTCACCAGGCTATCAGGCAGTGTCTAAAGTGAGGTGAGGAGGAAGTGATGACTTGAAGGGTACCTNGAAACAGAGATAGGAGGGGAAGCCCCTCAGCCTCGTGAAGGGTCTTAGTATCTGCACCAAGCCCATCCATTCTGCTCCTGGACACAGGGCAAGACACCAGAGGGCATGTCTAGCCCATCCACTCATACCCATTGCCAAGACATGAGCCAATAAGAGAGGCAGGTACCANCAGTCCCNCCCTACCCGAGTGCCCCAGCTCCAGGGAGGCCCCNNCACCCCTCCACCCACATGAAGGATTAAGGGCTGGCTCAGAAGTCAGGGAAGGCAGTTGCCCAGCACTAAAATCNCAGGAAGTCACANGAAGCAGGACTTCCCCTTGGGCCTCCCTCCCCACCCTGTTTCAAACCTTTTTCCTGGTATGTCATCCACATGCCACTCAACTCCCCTTTCTAAGAACAGCTCGAGGATTTTCATCTTTCCACAGTCTAGCAGCCCTCATGGAGTTCGGAAACACACCAGTCCATGAAGGTTTCCACATCTGAAAGAAACCCAGCTTCCTCCAGTCCTCACCCTCCTCTGTCATCTTAGACCTGTCTGNGCAGGATGTTTCACATCAACAGATTGAGTGACACAGGGTTTCCTGGGTCTTGTCTCTCCCACTGGGCTCATCCATGTGGCACATGCATAGGTGTTTTGTTCTTTTTTTATGACTGACTAATATTCCACAGTAAGGACAGACCCCACCNCTCCTGTTTATCACTGTCTGTGGATGGGTATCTGGGCTTTTCCACTTTGGGCTGATGTGAGTTACTCTAGTGCTCAGACACGTTTGCCTTTCTCTTGTGTATTTGGCCTCAGCTGCGGACAGTGTGTGTCCTTCAATGGAAGCCACCAGACTACACTTGCAGCAGACCAGGAAATGGGCTGTCTTCTCACACAGTCCCCAGTGTGTGCCACACCCAAGGACCTTTAGATGCTGATGAAGACACTTGGTGACGTCAGCCTGTGGAACCTCCCAGACAGCCACATGTCCAAATTTGGAGCATGTCTTATAGACCATTTACAAAGGGCTTGCAGCNGTGAGGTGTGGGNGGAAGACTTACCTCTGAGGAGGGCAGGTACCTGTGTGCTCAGAGCAGTCTCTGGGCCTTCACACGTGGATTCCCCAGCTCCATTGTACTCAAGGATGAACACATCATTGGCCTTCCCTCTGGTGGTAACTACCACTCTGCACAGTGGGCTGATGGTGCCCCATCACAGGCATAGCTTTTGAGGCAGGCAAGCACAGCACCAGCATCTAGGCGCCAGGAGTGATATGCAGGGATAAGAGGTCCCAACATGTGCGGAGACCTGGGCAAGGTGGGAATAGGTAGACAAGCCAGCGGCCTTCACTGCACACAGAGAAAGGGGGTGGTAAGGCCACAGCTGGAACAGTGGGAATGGACACTGCATTTCTTGATTTAGAGATACTCTGCTGATTTACTGGAATGGTCCATAACTTCTTGGGTTTAAGGGCTGATGAATCCAATAAGTGGATGTAACCTCTGGGAACCGACCACATCCCCAGGAAAGGCCTGGAGTGTAGCAGAGCAAAAGGAGCAGACTGTAGACCAGGCTCTCTTAGGAAGATTTACTCACACTCCATGGTGTGTGTGTGTGTGTGTGTGTGTATGTGTGTGTGTGTATGTGTGTGTGTGTG
>LZPO01044191.1:682631-714005 GCA_001675575.1 Neotoma lepida
ACATACACACACACACATCTAAATAAATGTAATAAAAATTTAATTAAAAGAAATGAAGCTTTGGTATGCTGCGGAGAACCATATTGCACTAGGAAGACAAAGTTGTAGGTCATATATTGCATGCTTCTGTTTCTGTAAAATGTTCAGAACAGGGAAATCCACAGAAACAGAAAAATAGCGTGGTGGTTTCCAGGGGAGAGCAGAAGAAGAGAATCTAGAAACTATAGTGCTTCATTTGGGGCTGATGGAGATAGTGTGTAACTAGATAGAGATGGTTCGCAACCACCAGTGATTTAAGCTCCAGGAGACCACCTTCTTCTGGCTTCTGTGGGCACTGCATGCATATGCACAAGCAGAGACATTCACGCACATATACATGATTAAAAATAAAAATAAAGATTTTTTTGTCCCCAAAAATCCAGTCTATGGACTAAGTTTCCAGTTCCTCAAAGGCACAGACATCAGAAAGCAGGACATGAAATATGGAAACTCAAGGAGGCATAGCCCACCAAAACTCACTACCGTCTCCCAGCAGCCTGCCCCAAAGCAATGGAGTCTACAGACTACCTGACAAAGAATTCAAACTATCTTAGGGACTGTCAGCAAACTTTAAGAAAATACAGAGAAATGGTCAATGAAATAAGGAAAATGATACATTGTTAAAGTGTTTAGTGTCCTGTTAGATAAATTTTCTGTCAAAAGAAATCAAGGGGGAAAAAAACTGGAATCCTCTGTTGTTTGTAAAAGAAAGTCTTGAGTATGCAAATCAGGAAAGTGCACTTGAAGCAGAGGTGTGGAGCCAGGCGGCCAGGTCAGCTCAGGGGCAAAGCAGAGTGTGCTTATGCTCACCAGATATCAACCTGGGCAAGAACCACAGGACTCACCCAAAGACAAGTGCAGCATGGATGGCTGCAAGCCTTGCCAACAGTCCAATTCATTCATTCACTCACTCGCTTAGCCAGCATTAACTGATAAACAAAACATGTGCTCAGTGATAAGGATAATCCCATTCTTGCCCTTATGGTACATCTATTCTAGACACACAGATAGTGAGCAAAGTATGGCCTGAGTATAAAATAGAAGATGACAAGATGAGTGTCCAGGACCCCATCCTTGTCAGATAGTGAGCAGCAGTGTGCTCACTAACCCTCATGACTATTCCAGGGACAGCCTCTGCAGGCATCTCCAGATGAGAAGGCTTAAGTCCAGANTCATGGACCTGCCTGGAGTCCAACACCACGAGAGCAGAGCAGGGTTGCACTGGGGATGGACTTCAGAGTCGCCAACCAGCACACCTTACTGGAGGACTCGTGGGGAGCTCATCCACAGGGCCTGGGAAGCATACAAGGACTGGGCCTTTTGCCCAGAGACCATGGAGAAGGTATCATGGGTGGTGGGACTTATATCTGAGGTGTGAAAACCTCCATTACAGAGGGGATATGAGAAGCCAAAGCACAGAGACAGTGCAAAGAGGAAGTCTCCAGCTCTGAGGGACACCCCTGCAAAGATGGGAACTGTGGTGGTCCTCAAAATGACCACCAGACACAAACTTCTGAAGCTGCCATGACTGACTTCCTCTTACTCCAAGGATAGGGACTGCCACATCATCCATGGGGGGCTCTGGGAAGTGCCTCCNTGCCCTAGCTGTTGTTGGAGTCTCTAGGGAAGCTCTACAAGCAAGTGCCCTGGGCCTGAGAGACGACAACATCACAAGCCTTGGGTGAGCCTCCTAAAGATGTTAAAGGGCAGCCAGAGGTGAGAGGAACCCAAGTCTGCTGCCAGGCACTGTTCCTGCCAGGAGGCCCCAGGGAGGCCCCGTAGGGTTAGACGGACTCTTCCTTCAACCAAAGGAATTCAGGGGCTGGGAGGAAGGTCGAGGCCTGCAGAGCCATGGCGAGTGTTTGGCATGGGCCCTTCTGGAAATTCTTTTCATCTTCTCTGTCCCCCCCGCCCCCATCATTTTCTGGAGGCAAAAATAAATACTGACATCTCCACTTGTGTCAAAGTGACGGGTGTGTACAATATTAGTGTGAAAAGTTATCCCCAAAGCCAAGCTAGACAACCAAACAGAGCCTTGCTGTCCGTGGGTGGATGTGTTCAACATTTCTGGCAAAGCTGTTTCAAGCTATTTCTGTAACGTGACTCTAAGTGGATAATGTGTGGCTGTGGCTGGGTCCGGGCAATGAATGCATTTTTTGTTTGCTGCCTGAAAATCAATAGCAGACTTGGGAATCCTGGACCATTCATGAGAAATGCAGCCTGTGTCACAGAAGTGAGGCAGTAGGCAGTCTTGCACTGGAGGTGGCCAGGAGGGTGGAGGTGTGGAATCAGTGTGGGACAAATCTCCAGAAGGCAGGGGCCAGCCTCAAAGGAAAGGGTTGACTTTCCTCTACCATTGCTGATCTCACTTCTATGTACAATGTCCAAGTTCCAGCTCTTCCTATGTCTCAGTCTGTGTCAGGACATTTGATTCCTGTGGATGTAGTCTTTCCTACATCTACTGGGAAGCTGGGAGGCTCTTAAACTGGACTCTGGATCCTGACAAATGTCCTCGATATAAACTCTCCATTTCCCCTGGACACTTTTGCAGAAGAAATGGTAATACATCTCAAGATCTGGGCAGCCATCTGGGAAGGCCTTAAATTATCTGCTCTAAATGTCTATGCAATTCTTCCAAGTCCAGGGAGCCTTGCCTTGGTTTCTACATTTGAGGTTTCTGGACCTGGGCACAAAATTACATGTGGNGCTGCTGTGGATTCTCCCAGAAGCTCCTCATGCTGAAAGCTCAGCACTCACCCCTAGGTGTCCACAGGCCCCCACATTCCAGTTGTCCAGTCACCCTGCTCCTTTGACTTTGAAATACAAATGGGGCTTTCCTTCCTACAACAATGTGTGTATGGCTCCATCACGGCTAATCCCTCACAAAACTCAATCTTGACACTTCTACCTTCCAGACTGGATCCTCAAAGCTGTCCCCCAAGTCCTCACAATTGGCCCTAGAGATAGCAATCACTGTGGCAGTTCAGAGCTCAGAGAGGTTCAGTCATTCTGCCTGCAACACCCAGCCTCCATCTTCATTTAGTGGTCGGATCCCTGCCTCCCCACATTCTGAACCTTCCCACATCCTTCCTCTTGACTTGGGTGTTGTGCTGGCATGCTCTTTCCATAGAACATACTCTTCACAGGCCAGAGCAAATGGCCCTGTTGGGTCATGTGTTTTGGGGACACTTAAGCTGACAACCCCACCCCCCAAACACCCTCCAATCTACATGGTAAGATGTTCCCTCTGTCCTCTGCAGCCCAGTTTTGGCTCCCTTGGACTTCACCCTTCCCTGGGGCAAGCTGGGGTGCCTAAAATTAATCAGCCTCTCTCTCTCTCTCTCTCTCTCTCTCTCTCTCTCTCTCTCTCTCTCTCTCTCTCTTCCTATCTATCTATATCTATATCTCATTATTTATGGAGGTGGGGATGTGCATGGCATGGCAAGTCTGTAGAAGTCAGAGGATAACTTACAGGAGCCAGTTTTCTCCCTCAACCATATGAGTCCCAGGGATCAAATTCAGGTCATCAGCCTTGGCAAATGCCTCTATCCTGAGCCCTCTCACCAGCCCTCAGCCTCACTCACACAGTCCCAGGCACTGGTATCAAGACCAGCTCAGTAAGAGTCACATGACAAATGAGTGTCACCAGTTGCCTCTGTGTTGTCTAGATTTCAGCTGTTGACATAAAGATGATAATCCACAGAACAAAACCTGAGCACAGCCCTTTCTTGCTCTGCACCCAGGCTGTTTGCAGAGTAACAGCAGTGAATGGGTTCATCCATAGTTACACAAGGAGGTGGGGGCAGGAAACACAGGAGGGGCTGAGAAAATGAGAAAATCCACCTGCATCCATCCCTCACCTGGGGGTGGGGATGAGAGTTTGACCTCACCTACACAGGGACCAGCCCACTTTCAACCCTAGAAAGTTAAATAAAGAAGCGGTTGCTCCCAGAAGGAACCCATAAATTGGTTCTAGAATCTTCCATCAAAGGTGCAGGTGATTTGGGCAGGGGGGTGTTGGGAAGTGGCAGACTTTGCATCTTCTGTCTTCCCACGTCACCCTGGCCACACTCNTGATGCAGGGGCTGCAGCAGCATCCTATCCCATGAGGTGGAGAGACTCAGGGAGTCTGCCTGTGGCTTCTGNAGGAGCTTCAANGAGCATGTTTCAACTCCAAACGTTTATCTGACAATAAATCACAGCCTACACACTGTGGGAGTCCCCAGAAGCAAGCCCCGAGAACAGAGTCTGGGGCCACGGTGTTTGGAGCCACCAGGAAGGTGGCAGCAGCTGGGAAAGGGTTGTACCACAGCACCTGAACCCCTGCTGATGGGACCCATCCCAACATTTCAGGAAAAGCAATAACAACCTCTTTGATCAAAGTCCAGATCTACACAGGCGCAGGGTCAAAAACAACACAAGGGGAAGCCCTTGGGTTCTGGGAAAGTGGGAGAACGGATCTGCTTTTCCTGAGGCCTCTCCAAGGTTTCCTGTCACCAGGACTGCGCAAGCATCCTCAGAGACTCAGCCGCACAATGGCCTCCAAGCAGGGTGGCACTGTGGGAGGGTTGCACACCTGTCAGGAGACCTTGCACAAAAAGAATATGAAATAATACACCTGAAAGGGAAGCTGCGCATGCAAGTGTTGAAGTCACATGCAAAATAGGAGGGAGCCCTTGCCCACTGAGGTCTGAACAGGGACATGGGTGAGCTCAGAAGCAACAGTCAAAGACTGTCACAGACAAGGCAGTTCTGAGTCTGGTCTGGATGACAGACATGACACCAAGTCCCTGACTGTAGGAAAGACAGCTAGGCAGGAAAGCTAGATGTAGAGGAAGTTCCTGCAGGGAGTCGGGTTAACCTGGGCTATCCACTCAGCCCTCAGCAGGCCCATGAAGACCCATAAGCCTTAGGGTAGGTCACATTCCAGCATACAGACTTCTGCAGCTTTATCAGAAAAGTGGGGACAGTGGTGATCGGCCCCGGCAGCTGATACTTCCTCTCAGTGGCCCCTGGCTGGACTGTACACTGTTCTGTGTACACTCAAGTGCTCTGCAAGCCCTGATTAGGACCATGCAATGTGCAAAGAACCCAGCCCAGGTCTTTGATCCCAGGAAATGTCAATTCTGAGAGGAGAGAATGGGCTGTAAGCCTTCCACAGACCTTGAACTCCTCTACATCTATAAATACGTCCAGATTTGTCCCAAAGGGTGTGTGTGTGTGTGTGTGTATGTGTGTGTGTGTGTATGTGTGTGTGTGTATATGTGTGTGTGTATATGTGTGTGTGTGTGTGGAGGTCAAAGGTCAACATTGGCTGTGGATCCTCAGGCTCTGTTCACCTTGCTATTGAGAGAGGACCTCTCAATAGGCTGGACTGGCCAGCCAGTGAGCCCTCGGGGTCCTCTTGTCTCTGCTGCCTGCTCTGTGATCATAATTTATGTCACCACACCTGGATTTTTTGATGTGAGTTCTGGGGATCGAACCCAGGTCCTCAAGCACTTTCTCAACTGAGCCATCTCACCGTCCCTTTCCTAGATGTTTAAGGTCNAGCGCCATGGAACCAGCACTCCATATGATCACAGCCTCCACACAGAAGGAGGANTACTTCGGTGCTGGTCAAGTCACACANAGCTACTGGAACTATAAAACCCTGTGGGACTTTGAAAAGCTGTGCTGGTAGAAGTGAAAGGACATGGCTGCTGGTGACTGTGGGTTTGTAGATGGTGACACCAAAAACGTGTCCCCCACACTGTAAATGGAAGTATCGTGTGAATTCTAGCATAGTGAAATGAGAGTGCACTGAAGATCACATTAAATGTGTTCTGCTCGGTTTTGAGATGAGGCCTTCTTATGTAGCCCAGGCTAGCCTTGAACTTATGATCCTCCAGCCTTAGTTTTCTGAGTGCCAGGACAACAAGTATGCGCCACTGTGCCCAGTTGCTCATGAAATGTTTTGACAGGATTTATTTGTCTGATTAACACTTTCAACTGCAAGGGTTTCTTCAAAAATTAGCATTTTTTTATTCTCTTAACTGTTTTATGGAAAGGAACCAACAGAATTAACTTATTATTATTGGTGACTTAATTAAGTCGCCAAGCCCCATGCAGAAGCCTGCCAGCACACTCATCACAAACACGATCACTATCTGTGTGCCCTACCTGAGCACTGAGATGCCCTAACATAAAGCCAGTTGGTTCTCTATGGAGAAGAGAGGAGCAGAGGCTGGGGATGGTGGCTCAGTCCATAAAGTCCTTGCCTTTTCAGTATGAGGACCTGAATTCAAAACCCAGGACCCATGTAAAACAGTTGGGCATGATGGTGGCACTCACTTGGAATCCCAGCACTGGGGAGGCAGAAAGATCCTTGGGCCTTGCTGGCCAGCAAGTCTAGCAAGTTCCAGGCCAGTAAGAGGCTCTGTCTCAAAATAAATAATAATAATAATAATAATAATAATAATAATAATAATAATAATAATGTGAGGGTGACTGAGAACACTTGAGGTTGACCTCTGGCCTCTACATGGCCAATGTGCACACACACATACACACACACACACACACACACACACACACACACACACACTAAGAGGAGGAATTCAAATTTTCCTCATGTGGTTCAGGAGGGGCCTGAGTATGGCTGAGGGCCCTGGTCAGTGCCCCCGGGGTCAAACCCACCTCCTCAATCATGCCAACCCCTCCACTGCTTCCCTGCCTCTTCCCTTCTGCTCCCACATGGTGTGCTGCAGCCCAGCTCTCCTGCTGTGGCTAATAGGACAATAGAACCCCTTCTAGGACCTGTCCTGTCCTGAACAGCTCTGAGTGTCTTAGCTCCTAGATTCTCCAGCTGGAAGAACCAGCACCAGAGGCCCCCTCTGTCCTCTGCCTATCACCGGAGCCACCCCTTGCTCCCTCCAAGCACCCACAACCTGCTCAGGATCCTTGAAAGGGGTTCCCCCCACATCCCTTCAGTGGATTTAACATCCCGTCACCCCCTAGTCTTCCAGTGGCTGCTCCATTTGTCTGTTGGCAATGAGAGTGTCTCTGTAGGCCATGCCTCTGATCACAGTTTGGGTCCTCCAGAGGGTAGCCTGGATAGATGTTAGCCTTAGAAAAATTCATGAGTATCAGGTCCCTGGCCACAGAGGAGCACAGGCCCAGTGGCCTCTGGCCTACCCAGGGTCTACCATTTCTGGAGTCCATAGGATGTGCCAGACAGTGATCTACCACATTTTTTCAGCTCCTGGGGTTTCTATGAAGTGATATTGTAGTCCTCACATGGGGAAACTGAGTCATAGAAGGCACAAATACCTGAATTATAGATTCTAAGTAGTAGAGACAGCTTAGCCTCCAATGTCAGGGCCTCACTTCCTCCCTACAGATGCTNGGGGTCCAGAGATAGCAGGTTGTAGCCATGTCCCCTGAAGACAGGTAAGTGCACATGACTCAGGTAGCAGGGAGGGGCTGCATTCTGAAGGCTGAAGCAGCTGGAAGGGGTGCAATGGGTATGGAGACCCAGCCACCAACTATGGAGCCCTGCTCTGGGCCCTGGAATCATACTCTGATTTTCTTNGATAACAGAATCTTAGAACCTGAAGATGCTCCCAAGCCACATCTCCTTTCTGCTCTGCAGATGGGGAAACTGAGGCACTGAGTTATCAGGTATAGTTTCTGGATTACAGTCCTCAGAGCTTCTTCAGCCAGGCACCATGTTCCCCAGGGATGGCCAGCTCTGATTCTCCTCAAATGCAGCCAGAAGGCAAGCTACACAGCGAACCTGTCTCCGCGCTTGAGAAGGATTTCATAGGAAGATGGACACGGACACACACGCAGCGCACACACATGAGCTTGCTCCCTGTCTTCAGGGANGCAGGGGGCCAGAGCTAATGATAATACATTTCCTGAGAACTTTCCATTCTTCTGAAATGCTTCTAATTATGTCTGGAGTCCTTCCTTCCTACCCCACAGCGGAGTGGAGTATGCAACTCAGGAGTGTGCTGTCTCTGCATCAGCCTAGAGTCCATCCAGGACTGATAGAGCCAGAGCTGGGGGAGTCCTGGTTCCCTGCTGGTGACGCCTGGCACATCCTGCCATCTCCCTGCCACCATGTGCAGGTGCTCCTGATGGATGTCCTGTCACGACAAAGNAGGCTGAAATCCTCCATCCCAGGGTGTAGAACTCCCGAAGTGGGCAGTGTGTGGTGGTGACCACTGCCCAGTGGATGCTTCTTGCTGTAGTTTTGAGTNACAGGTGAAGGGCAGCCTTGCACTAGCCCTTGCCCTGAGGCAGCCATTGTCTTTTGGGCCTTTCAAAAGCCACTTTTAGGAGTGGCTGCTTGTTTCCCAGAGCCAAATGTTTCTTTAAGAACACCTAAAGGTGACCAGCATGTCCCCATCTGGATTCACAGCTCAATCAGGTGTCCATGACCCCACAGAACATTTTCTGAATTCAACCCACATAGCCCATGTGTGTCATGTTGCTGTATCCATTACATGCAACATGAATATTGCACAGGATGCATGCATTACAAAACACATAATATGTTATATAACACTATACACTATATAACATTTATCAGATAGCATCGTTGGGGGATGATACTGGGCTTGGGAGCAGTAGGTGACCACACAGGAAGAAGAGAAGGGGAGGTCCTAAGACTTGAACCCAGGCTCCAGAACCCTTGAGGCATCCAGCTCTACCATGTAACCTTGTCTCTTAAGCCTCGGTTTCCAGATCTGTCATGTGAGAGACAGGGCCTCACTGCAGAGGCCGAGATTGCATGAACTTGTCCAGCTCAGTCACAGTGGGAGGCCTTGAGCATGGGTTGCCTAAGCCTTCTGTCTGCTAGCCAGGAGGGACCCATGACAGGGGTAGACAGAACTGAAATGCGTAGATGTATTTCCAAAGTCATGGGACTGAGAGAAGGTTCTGGAAATCTTGGTTCCCAAAGTCTATGTCCCTTATATCAGTGTAGGCTGTCCCATGTCCTCGCTGCAGAGTTGGGCTGGAAGGCTCTGGCTGCCCCTCCAGTTCAGTAAAAGTGAATTCCCAGCATTTATCTGGTGTGTCTTCCTCCTTCTTTCTTGCTTGTTCCCAGCAAGAAGTGATTTCCCAGACACACTCTACAATGGGCAGAGTGACATGGGGAACAGAGTGCCTGCTTTTGTTCCAGAAATGGCCCTGACTGTCTCCTCAAGATCCCCATGATAAAGGTGTGTGCTCTCAGCTCTTACACAGGCTGATCNGAGTCCAGCACCCTTGCAGCTTTGAAAGGTCTATAGAACAGACTCTTTCTAAGCCTCCAATCACTGCACTGGGATGGAGAGTTCCAGGACTCCTCCTCTGCACTTCAGGGTGATGGGATTGCCAGCGTCCACTAGCGTGACCTAAGGCCACAGGACCAAACTAACATCGCCATCTTCATCATCATCATCATCATCTTTATAACCATGATCATACCCATGATTCTCTCCAAAACCATCACCATCACCATCACCACTACCATCACTATCGCTGTCATAATTATCATAACCATAAACATCACCAATGACCGTTGTCACCGTCGCTATTATCACCACCATCATCACCAACACCAACACCATCACTACCTCTCTCTCTCTCTCCTCTCATTCCCCAGTTCATATAATTACTGGTTCCAGCAGGCCCCCACCCAGTACCTCACTATCCTGCTCTGCATCTCCACTCACTTGCAAGGCCACCTCCCTATGTTAAATCCTTCTTTGTGAAGAACTAAGAGAAGTCTGAGTATGAGGAATGGACAGACCCTCAGCCATTCCTTAGCTGCCAGCTTTCAGCAGATATGAGGACTAGAGGTAGGCAACAGGGATCACCATGGCAAATCTACATCACCTCTGATACCATGTGACACACCTGATAGGCATCTCATATACCAACATTCAACCTGTACTCAGATGATTTTGCAGAGGGACACTCCAGCTTAGTTGGGTTGTGCATCTTGCTTCGCTGAGGGAGGAATGGAACAGGGTGTTAGGCTATTTCACCCCTGGTCCTCAGGCTGCCTGGCTCCTGCTGGCAACTGTACCAGAGGGCATGACACATGTGTGCTCATGTACCTGACCAAAGCCAGGCAGGCTTAAATGTGGAAAATATGGCTCCTCATAGCATTCTAGCCCATAGGATTCTGACCTCCAGGGCCATGCGATGTGGACAGGGCTGGATGCCCTTAGCCAAGAGCTGCCGAGGCAGGTCCAGATTTATGGCTTTGTTATTACTGTGTTTTGGAGTTGTTACAGCCCCATTCTCCCTGGAGAATCCCAGTGCTGCTTTCTCTAGGACATATCAGTCAGACAGGGAGGAAATATGTGAAGCTGGGAACATCCTGTGTGGTGGTGTCTCCTCAGCCCCAGGTACCGGGCCTTTTGTTTGCAGCCAGAGAGAGGCGGAAACTGATAAAGGCCAGGGGCTGGGGGAGGGCCCGCGGCACCTTGGTGCCCTGGTTGTTCTCCACTAGGACACATGTCCCCAGCTTCCTGAGCAAAACAGCCACAGGCCATGAGTCTCTGATGCTGAGCCAGCCGCCCGAGGTAGCCCCTCTTAATGAGACCCGCCGCCCAGTGGATTGCTGACTCTGCACAGAGCCACCTCTGGCTCTCCAGCCAAGGGAACAGCAGCCTGTGCCCACCTCCAACACAGGGCTCCATTGTCCTATTGCTGCCCCTCCCCCACCACTGCTCCCAGAATCCTCCTGGTTGTGGTTCTCTTAATGCAGAGGGGGTCTGAGAAGGAGGGGTAGAAAGGCCACAGAGACCATCAACACTGGGCTTATGTAGTCTGAGCCTCTTTTTATAATACACACACATACAAGTAATGACATAAATAATGGTGGACACATACAAAGGTCTAGAGAGACAGATACTGACTCATTAGTGGGTAGGACTGTGAGATCCACTCACTTTTTTTTCCTTAGACCATTCTGCAACATCCAAAAAATTTTAATGAGCATGTAATCCCTTTCTTTAGGGAAAAATAGATGTCTTTAATCTGAAAGATTTATTTATTTATGGGGTGTGTATGTATGTATGTGTGTATGTGTGTGTGTGTGTGTGTGTGTGTGTGTATACCATGTGCGTGCAATACCCTAGGAGGCCAGAAGAGGGAGGCCATTTCCCTGGAGCTGGAGTCACAGGCAATTGTAAACTGCCCAACACGGGTGCTGGGGACTGAATACCACTCATCATGAAGACCGACAAGTGCTTTTAACTGCGGAGCCGTCTCTCCAGACCCTAAAAATGTCTTTAATCTGAAAGGTATAGCACACTCTCATAGAACCAGGTTCACAGAAGTACCTAGGAGGAGCAAGCACAGGTCAGATGCCTGTCCTAGAGGCTTCCTTCTCCATCTTTCCTACAGGGATTAACTGCAGTTATGGAACCCTCCTTGGGGATGTTCCTCCCCTGGAGGGCATGGGCTCAAAATGAACCCTCAGAGGGGAACCAAGCCCCACCTCTGGGAGGAGCGAAGAAGTGAGCAACCACGGGACCAGAAACAAGGTGATGCTGTGACACAGGTGCCAGGCCTCAGGGAAAGGTGTGGCCCACTATCCTTACAGTCAGTCCATGGGCTCTGCAGCCTTAGGCTCAGCCCCATGGTGGGCAGCAGATAGATAGGGTCACCATGGTCTCACCAGCCCCCACCTACAGAGACACTGCTGGCAGCTATATCTAAAACCATTACAATGTGGNTGGTTTTCCCTGAGAAACAAATGTGACCCACCCCCACAAGCCTGGCCCCTCTGGCAACCCCATCCAGGTCCTCTGAACCTGTCGCGCAGCAGCTTCATGCCAACCTGACCTTTCAAGTTCGGGTACAGACTTCCTGGCAGCACACCATTACTGACAAGTGACACACAGAAGNCTCTATTTTGTGCCATGAGGCCATTCATAACTCTGGCATTGAGAGAGATATTGAACAACAGATGTCCCCATGNTCTGGTCCCAGCTTGACTGAGCCTGAGTCAGCACAGGGCACCTGCTGGGAAGAAATGCATACAGCCTGAGCCTACCCATACCTGCTCAGGCTCATTTCTNTGCATCATTGAGTGCCTTTCATGGCAAGGGAGCCCTGGAGGTCTTGTGCATGCCACTACTTCACTAATTAGAATCACCCAGGGTGTGGCGCATAAGGAATTATCTAGCATTGCCTTTTCTAGAGAGAGAAGCAGCTGCTCAAAGGCCTCATTCATAGTTGCTGTTCTTTCTGCCCAGAAGATGTTCCCATGTGATCACCACACAATATGCCAGCATCAACTATGCAAGGAACTTAAAAGCCTTGAGATGTCACTAGGAAGAGTCCTGCCCACCACACAATGCCTGAGAAACTAGCTGTGAGATGCTAGGGAAATGCGGTGGCCCCCATGGGCTCATAGGCAGTGGCACTATTAGGAGGTGGGGCCTTGTTGGAGGAAGTGTGTCACTGGGGGCAGGCTTTGAGGTTTCAGATGCTCAAGCTAGACCCAGTGTCACTCTCTCTTCCTGCTGCCTTCANATCTGGATGTAGAAGTCTCAGCTACTTCTCCAGAACTGTGTCTACTTGCATGCCATCACCATGCTTCTCACCATGATGGCAATGAACTAAACCTCTGAACTGTAAGGCAGCTCCAATTAAATGTTTTCCTTTATAAGAATTGCACGGTCATAGTGTCTCTTCACAGCAATAGAAACCCTCATGAAGACAGGGAACTTGCAGTGATCTCAGCCACAGCTCCATCCCTCAGTACCCAGAGAGAGAAGAGACCTTGAGTAAATCTCTCACAGATCCAGGTAGGCTGGAGACTTGGGGACCAGCTCTGCTCCTCAGAATTGGCCTCACATAGCAGAGCCCTCAGCTTTGCTCTCCATGGNAACAGCGCAGCTTACACCCACATCCTGCAAGTCCCTGCCCACAAGAACACAGTGAGCACCATGACTTCCCNTCAGCCACATTACAGGAAACATCAAGAGGCCAGGGCTTCAGGANGGGTGACCACANGAGAGAGAAGTGGTGACTAGTCAAGGCAGTAGCAGNAGNCTTCTTTCCTGCTTGAACCACACAGACTTCTGGGAAAGAGAAGGGAGAAGCAGGGTAGAGAGGCAGGTAGACTTGGGGATTCTGCAGGCCCTACAGCTCCACGTGCTTCCCTCCTCCCCTGGAGCTCTAGCCAGGCATCATGATGGTGAAGACTGCCCACTCTCCCCTTCCCTCTCCTCCTCTTCACCCTCTTCCCTCTCCCCCTCCTCTCTCTCCTCATCACAGAGGCTCATCATCCATACACCAGGATTGTGATTCTAGCTGCAGTGCTCCATGGAAGGGAGGAGAGCAGAAGTGCCCTCAAAGTTGGTCCTAACAGCCCAAATCATGTCTGGCCACAGGCCACCTGATNTTCTATCCAGGAAAACGTCCCAAAGCAACCATGGTCCAGCTATATAGACACATGCTCCTGTGTTGAGTGGAAACCAGTCAGACATGGATTGGCCCCTGCTCCCTCCTCAGTCCCCAGAGGGCACCTCAACTTTCGTGACATCATCCCCTTCTCTGGAAAACTGGCCTGGTGCAAAGTCCTGATGGTGGGGACCAGAGACTCCTTCAAACCTGACACGTCAGCTGATGATAATTGTCACATCAAACCCTGATTGACTCTGGTCACCTGAAGGCTTCACTTGTAAGCTTCCCTCTTTGAGCAGATGGATGACAGACGTGAACGGAAGGTCCCAGCAGCCAGACCCACCTCCCACCCCTGCATCTAGACTGTGACTTCCCTTACTTGTCAATGCCCCTTCCTTGTCCTGTCTTTCTTGTTCCCCTGTCCCCCAGCAAGGCTGTCAGTGGAGAGCTTCCCAGGACCTGTTTCTGTGGGATGGAGGTTTTAGATGGGGACCACTGGCCTCTCACCTGTCATCCTGATGGGCAGGTGGCCAGCAAACCTGTAAATGGAAACTGTCCCTCAGCTATGATGGCAGCAGAGTGTCCCCACAGTGAGGCATCAGAACACAGTTACCACACAAANGAACAAGGCAGCAGGGCTGGAGCTTAGGGTATGGGCAGGTCGATGGAGGACATGAAGTCAGTCCCAACAACCAGAGACAAAGTCTAACATGCCCGTAGAGTGCAAGAAATTTGGCATAAGGATCGTGTTTTTATTTTTATTTTTCAATGACTTTGGGCCAATCCATTATCCATGTAATGTCATGCATGCCACATTGGACCTTGGGCCAGAGAAAGGCACTCTCTTCGAAGCCTCCATTTCTACTCTGGCTCTCTNGCTGCTTCCCTTGTCCTGTGATTCCTGGTCCTTCAGATAAAAGTCCTGGGCTGAAAGAAGAGCCCGGCCCACCTTGCATGGACTAGCCCAATTCTGAGCTTCAGCCACACCAGGCCTCTCTCCATATGGCCAGCCGGATTTACCAGGCTCCTCGGCTTGGCCTGGGCCCCCNGCATAGGACCACATCATTGGAGNCAGCTGAGCCCAACCCTCAACTCATGCATGGCCTTGGCTCCAGCTCTTGGCTTCTTTGTTCCTTTCACAGGTCAACCAGGCTCCCCAAGACTCAGATTTGGGACCCCAGACCCATCTCACCCTGCCTCAGCAGCTTTTGAGAGCAAGCGGTAGCCATCAAGCCTCATCCCCATCGAGGCTGTGAGGAGGCTAGGCTGCAGTGGGAAGACTTATCCCCACACTCAGCTGAAAGCGGAGGTCTGGTAAAGGATGTGAAAGCTGGGGAACTGAGGGTCTGGGACTTGGCCCCCCTCCCTCCACAGAAGGGAGAACAGGTTCACCTCTCCAAGGCTGCCTGGAA
Organism: Neotoma lepida; assembly: GCA_001675575.1. Lineage (NCBI taxonomy): Eukaryota > Metazoa > Chordata > Mammalia > Rodentia > Cricetidae > Neotoma > Neotoma lepida. The sequence goes on from LZPO01044191.1 coordinate 697,481, forward strand.
CAGGGTGCTTGGTCTAACTGAAGGATGAACAGCCAACCCTCTATGCTGGGCTGGGGAGAAGGCTCAGTTGGTAGAGCGTTTGTTGCACAAACAGAAGGACCTGAGTTCCATCCCCAGGATTCACGTTAAAAAACAAAAAAGCAATGTGTGGTGGCACATGCTTGTGATCAAGGGCACACCCATATGAATGTGAACATACACTGAGGGAGTCTGTGGGGGTCCAGCTCCAACCTGCTCCCACCTTTTGAAGGGTTCTTAGGTGGAGGAGAGAGAGAGATAAGAAAATACCAGATAGAAAGAGAGACCTAACCAACGAGAAGAAAGACGGAAACACAGGATAGCTTCAGTAGGGCCTGAGTCAATACCCAACAGCCTCATTCTTTGTTGAAAATGGCTTTTTATAACATGCCAAGGGGAGAGGCAAAAGACNTTCCCCTTGCAAGGTCAAAGAACACCATACAACCAAGTGTAGACCCTTCCAAACACCTGGTAACCATGCCCGTGATCAAATCATCTCCTTATGCAACCCTGCTGGGTAAAGCAAGCTTAGATCCTCTGACCCTGAGTAATTTGGGCTCCTACAATACACCACACACATACATGCACACATACAAAATTAAAAATAAAAAAGTGGGCCTGGAGAGATGGCTCCACAGTTAAGAGCATTGTCTGGTCTTCCAGAGGACCCAGGTTCAGTTCCCAACACCTAGTCTTCTATAACTCCAGTTCCAGGGGAATCCAATGCCCCCTTCTGACNTCTGCAGGCACCAGCCACACAGAATGCACATACATGCATGTAGGTAAAACAATCACACACATACAATAAATAAGTCTAAAATAATTTTTAATTTAAAATTTCCTAGTCCAGCGAAGTAGCATGTCACACACCCCTCCCCCAGGATCCCTGCACAGCCNCCGGAGCAATGGTCCTCAACCTTCCTAATGCTGAGACCCTTTAATACAGTTCTTCATGTGGTGATTCCCCAACGACAAAATCATTTGCGTTGCTACTTCATAACTGTAATTTTTCTACTGTTATGAATCATAGAGTAAATATCTGATATGCAGGATATCTGCTGTGCAACCCCTGTGAAGGGGTCGAGACCCCTAGGTCGAGATCCATTGCCTAAGACNCTCTGAGCTTGATCACTCAACACCATGGGCAGGTTCCCCAGAACCTTGAAATGCTTCCTGTGAGCATTCACCCAGCTATTCTCTGGTGCTCTACTTAGCACCTTAAAGACACAGTGCAGAGCTCACATTCCACTGACAATAGCCATTGTCTCTGCAGGGTCACTGGTGGCAGTACTGAGCCTGCATACTCTGATCCCCAGGAGGTCCCAGGTCACCCCAGCCTGTGTGTTCTGTGAGTGATGCTTTGCCCTTGCACTCACTTGTGGGTGTGTGTACCATCACTCCTTGGCATGGAGCTCTGTAGCCTCACCACCCTCTGCTAACTCAGTCACCTGAGACCACTGCCCACTGGCTAACACAGCACATGCCAGCTCCGCTGCCCTGGAACTCACACAAATGGTGCCTGACCTGACTGCAATCGCTGCAGAAAACAGAATGAGCACCTCCCAGGCCAAGAGGGGGATGGCTGCCATGCAATGGATCTTGCTTCTTAGCTCAGCCGTCCTTTGCATTACAACACAGCTGCTTCTCACAGAACTCTGCAGTTACCACAGTGAATCATGACATTTCAGAGTTAGAGACTGTACAAGTGTGCGTGCATGCGAGCAAGTGTGAGTGTTGTGTGTGTGTGCAGGTGTGCTGCACCTATCCACATGGATTTGTGGCTGTTTCCCCTTTTCCAGTTTAGGAGTTGGAACACAGGCCCTGGATAGAAACTTCCCTTGTCCAGACTCCTCTGCAGCCCTCCTGCTGCTGTCCTTTGGCAAACCAACTGTCCACTGTCCTCACCTGCAAATCGAGATGAGAACGCAGCCTTCCAATGTCTGCAAGCTACATCTAAGAGACAGAAAAGTAAGGGCTTCCCTTTCCATCCACCTGTGACNCANTCCGAGATGTATAAGTTACAAGACAACTCCTGCTTCAAGTGAATGCTTCAAGCTTGCTTTTCAGTTTGAATGGACTTGGCAAAACCTTAGGGCAGGGGCCTCAATGACCACATGTCCAAATCACTCAGTCTGCTAGCACATTGCAGTCTCCTTAGGTACAGTGGAGTTGTGGTCACACACACTGGGCATCTTACCTTCCTAACACTCTTTGTGAAGTAAGACACCACAGCTGTCCGACCCTCCATCACNATAGTCCACGGATCCTCCTACTGTCTCCCTTCCACTGACTGAAGCTAGTTGAGGCCAGGTGGCATTCACAGTCCTCAGATGGTATGTGGCAGAGCCAGATGCAACTCCCAGCTTACAGGATCTGTTCAGTCTGCCATAGCCCTCCTCTTACACACAGACTCTGGGGATTATGTATGTCTGTGTACATATGAGTGCACACAAGTGTGTGTGTGTGTGTGTCTTCCTACGTGCAGGTACACATCTCCATAGTGCACATGAGGAGGACAGGTGTCTGTCCTCAGGTACCTTCCACCTGCTTGAGACAGGGTTGCCCACTGGCCTGAAATTTTGCTGAGTAGGCCAGGCTAGCTGGCCCATGACCTTCCAGAGCTCCATCTAGCTGCCTCTCATCTCACTACTGATGGGGTTACAGACACGTTCCACTGTAACATGAGTTCTGCGGATCTGAAGCATGGGGGTCCTCATTCTTGCAAAGCAAGTGCTTTACCTGCTGAGACATCTCCCGTCCCCATGTTTGTCTGCTTTGTGGGTACCCCAAGTTGGAGAAATAGAGGCTCCCAGGGGGCAAAAGACATGCCAGACCACCAATGCCATTTGGAGTGGACTCTGGACTNAGCCTAGGTGGCCCTGGTGGCCCTGCCCATTCCCATCCTCCTGGCAAGGCTTAACACAGTGGCCCCAGCAGTGGGATCCTGTCCCAGAGTGTCAGGGAACACAGTGGGGCTCGACAGACTTGGATGAGGATTCATGGCTGCACCCTCCCACAGTGGCCTGCAAAGCAGCTCCCAGCCTCCTCAGCCTTCGTGGGAAGGCTTCAAGACAACTTTGCTCCCAGAAAAGCCCCCAGGAGCTATCCCAGCACCAAGGTAATTAGAGAGAATGACGAGGTGATGGGGGCCAGCTGCTGGACCTGTCCTGAAGACAGAGCCAAGCTGCCTGAGTGACACTCTTGGAAGTTTCNCCCGCGTTCCTCTCCCAGAATCACCGGGCGGTCAAACCCCAGGAATCTGCCTGCTTGGATGGATCAGACCCACCGTGTCACTGCCCACGCTTGCACCCTGAGGGCCCTTGGACTGAGGTTCACCAGGCAGCTTCTGGATTTGATTACAAGGAAATCTGCTCTCCGTAGTCCCCTCTCCACCCCCGCTGCCCTCCCTGTAGGAATGTGAAGCTGCCTAAGTTCTCAGTAACTCCCTCCATCTTTGCAGACACCAGACTGATGGAGGCCACATCCTACCTAGCTGTGTGATTTGTAAATTACAGCAGAAGTGAGAGAAACACCCAGGAGCTCCTGGGAACCAAACACACGCAAGCTTCCTACAGCAATTGCCTGTCACAGAAAGCTGTAGAAAGTTGCCAAAATTGGAGTATCCACAGGGCTGTCTTCCCTCCACAGGCTTCAGCTGGGGGTACTTTCCTGCCTCCACCAGTTCCTAGGGACTCCAGGCACCCTTGGCTTATGGTTCCATTANTCTCACCTCTGCCTTATCTTTCCATCCCCCTCTTTCTTATAAAGATACTTGTTACTGAGTTTAGAGCACAGCAGGATAATTTAAGATATCATATTGAGATTTTTTTCCCACGGGTGGGTGCTGTGGCCCATGGATCACAGGCAGTCCAGGAAAGCTATGAATACTGTCCAATGCAGAATCCTAAACTCAAAACACAACGAGATTGCTTGTGGTGTTTTTGTAACTCGTAAGCCTGTTTCTCAACCATGAGTTTTGTTGATGATGTCACATCACAATGTCANGCAAACGCAGGCATGCTGTTATAATGAGACCCATGAGCTACAGATTAGACACCCCTTAAATTTAACGTGTGGTCCAAGACAGTGCTTTGTCCACTGTGGCCCAGAAAANCCAACAGGTTGAGCACTCCTGCTTTACCGCCTCTCAGTAACAAAGACCCTTCTCTAATGAGAAGGAGGACTCTGGAANCATGAAGATCCTGCATCCACTTCCCCATATCCTACAGGAAACAGAGTGAATTGCTACCCATAGTCCCCTGAAGCAGAGTCATACCTAGTGGAGAATCCGAGTCCTGAGGTAGGTGGTGTAGCTAGACTGCACGTGGCCTCTGGCTGACTGGTTTCCCCATCCTGCTCTGCCTTGGGCAGCCTCAGGCTCTGTTCTGCAGGTGAGAACCAGGGGTCCCTCCCTGGGCCGGAAGACAGGAGGGTCTATGGGCTCCAAGACACTTGATGCCTGGAGCCCGAGAGGAATGGAATTTCAAGGGAGCCTACACAACACCGTGGTGGACAACAGGTGCCCAAGGTCACCCCAGGCTAATCTTGCTCTCACTTTCTGGCCTGCAGGCCTCCACAAGGTGTTTGACTCCTGGACTTCACATAACACCTGGTGACAGGATGACTGGGGTCACAGAGCACTCAGCACCAAGAAGAATACACTGGGCCCACAGCTGCACTGTTTTCTGTGCTTTCAGCCCAGTCTATCCAGGATGCTCATCCCTGCCCTCTGGGCTTGTTCTCCAACCTGCACAGTCTCCTCTGTGCTTTCAAATATTCTTTGAGGATGCTGATGAGTCCTCTGCCATCCCACAAGGCAGTCAGAGGGGATGGAGGCAAGGGAGCCGGAAATAAGAGGGTAATCGCTTTGCCAAGTGACCATCTGTGCACCTGGTGGGACTGTAGAACATCCACTGCCCACGGGCCAGCTCTGATGGCCTGCCAGCTCCTTAGCCAGACCTGCTGGTTCCGNCTTATCGGCATCTTTCGCACCAACCTCGTGTTACCTCTGCTCCCCTGGAAGGTTATCAGCTGGCAGGTGCTATGAGAACCCCACAGCCACCTTACTCACAAGCACTAGCCATGCCCTTTCCCACTCAGATCCCAGCTCTCAGTCACCCCAAAACAGCAAACTCAGAAGCCTCCTCACCTTCTGAGAGTTGCTTGTTCCCCATGGCCTCCCAAACCCCATGTTTCAAAGAAAGGGCCTGGATGANATCATGGAAGTGTCCATTCCAGCAGGCATAGCTAAACCACCCAGTTCCNAGGGCTTTGGCACCCAAGCCACCCANCCTGGCATGAGAAAGAGAAAATGGCTCTTATAGTCCTCTAGCCAGAATCCTGAGGCCCAAACGTGGGCAGGTGAGGTCTCTGAGGATGCTAGGGGGATTCTATCAAGGACTTGGTCACTACTGGGACCAGGGACCGGGTGGAATCTGCCTGCAGACCACAGGGATGACCTTGGGGACTGGGATATCTGAGTTTGGACCCTGTAAGCATCAGTTTGGTTTTGGCCTCACACCCTGAGTGGCATGTGAACAGCCCCTCCCCTTTCTTCCAGGAGGACCCCTCAGGACTCATGTGGCTAGGCTCCCTTGCTCCGTGGAGCACAGCAGCCAGGACTGGGTGAAGAGAAGGAAGGACAAATGGCCCTGTCATGCCACAGGGAGATCAGCATCTCTCTCAACAGTGACAAGAGCAGCCCCACTCACAGGGCGGCAGACCTATGCTGGACTCCCGCTCGGTTGTTGATTCATGGTGTTCACGATGTAGACTCTGTTTCTTCATCTAAAACTCGTGCACGGAAACAGAACCTCCTGGACTTCCCAGCAAACACAATGGTTATGCAGTGTGCTAATACAGCACCCAGTGAAGGCAGTAGTCACTCTGAAGAATGGTGGAGGCCCGGCAGAGGCTATGCTGCCTCAGCTGTGATCCTCTGATTTATGTCCAAGGTGAGCCCCTGTCCCCAGCCCCACCCCAACTCCCGTGGACCATGACATCTCACTCCCAAGGCCTGTCAGAGCCCCCCAGCAATGCAATAAATCTCCTGCCAGCCCCTGCCTGCCCTCCCTTGGCCCTCTCTGTGAAGACAGGGCTGTTAGGAGTGTGTCCAGCTGTGAAACTGAACCCCAAAGTGCCCCTAAGAAGTGGAGGCATCTGTGACTGCTACTACCTTATCTGATTGGAAACCAAGACCTGTATTTCCCTCCCTGTGCCCCGGGGAGCCTGCGGAGAGGAGAGGCTGCCGATTCTAATCTGGGGTACAGGGCAGGAGAGGTACCCCAGAGGGGTTCAGGTGCAAACCACAGCAATTGCAGATAGAGCAGAGTAGGGAGACCAAGACCCCACATCTAGACCACCAGCCTGGAGCTGGTATTTGGGATAATGATGCTTCCCCTGAAATATTTCTTTATCAAAAGAAACTATTGACCTATGGTGGGGTTCAGGTATGGCTTTCCCAGAGTTCAGTGTCTCCAGAAACTGGCCTCCCTTTGTTCTGGGCTCTGTCTCTGACCTCTTGTGGTCAGCACTCCATTGTCCCTGGGCTTCAGAGAGAAGCCCAGCCACCGCTCAAAGACACCCTGTCCTGGCTCAGACCTTTGGCCAGCGAGGGAACATGCCTTTGCCAGGCTCAGGCATTTGTCAAGGTCCATCAGCTCCCACATTCCTGAGTGTGAAGGACTCTCATTGAAGTACAGGGCCAGGTCTGGGTGGGAAACCACCTCAGACCTGCCATTGTTGCTTCTTACATATGTGCTGCCTTCTGGGACTTATCTGTGTCAGCTCACAACACCAAACAGGAAGCTGGTGAAGGGTCTAATTCACAAGGACGAAAACTATAGATGAAGCCATCACAAGGATCAGAGGGCAAAGGGGCTAGGGGTCAAGGTCAAACCATGACCCCAGAGGTATCCTGAAGGCCAGGGGCCAAGCTGTGCTGGAAGCTCAGGCTGGACCAGCTCAGGAAGCTACATCCTGTGACTGCTGCAGACAGATCACCACCAACATTTATCCTCACAATCCTTGAGCATGGAACCACTCTCTGTCTGGAGGTGNGAGNAGGCTCTTGTCTGTTCCAGCTTCTAGGGACTCCATTGTCTCTTGCCTCCATCTGCTCAGCTCCAGACTCCGCCTGCATTGTGTCTGTGTCTTAAGTCCCCTCTGTCCTTAGTCCGTTCTCTTACAGAGGCTCCTTGATGGACTTGGGGTGCCAGGGACACCTAGGATGCTCTCACCCCAAGATGTTTGTATCATACCTACAAAGACCCTTGCTCTGATAAGGTCACACTGACAGTTTCTAGGGACTTGATGTGGGTATTTGAGGGGGACATTTTTCAACCCAGCATACCTGCAGTACAAGCTAAAAAGTGAAGCTGATGATTAAAAAAAAAAACCTTATGAATAGTGGATTTGGCATCTCCATGTGGGAAACTTGGACAAATAGAGGTCCTTCCATTTTTGTTTGGTTTGTTTCTTTTTTTTTAATTTTCAATATAAAAGGGTCTGGTGTGGCCCAGGCTGGGCTTGAACTCACCGTGTAGATGAGGATGACTTCGAACTGATCCTCCTGCCTCCTCCTCTTCCCCCATGCTTGGGTGACAGCACCACACTTACCTCCCTGAAACTGAGGCTCAGAGTTATTCAACTGGTCCAAGGGCAGAGTGAGGACGAAGCTGGGTCCCTCTGACCCCTGCCTTCATCCTTTACCTCCACCCAGCAGTTCTCCTGTAGGAAATCCATCCCGGAGCTGAGCTCATTTCCATGCTGTGCCTTCACAAGCTTGAGAGCTCACAGCCGCCAACTCTCACCGGACACTTTCAGACTTACACCAATCCGACAACTATTTAAGGCATGTGTCTGTGGAGTNAGGCACTGTGGTCATGTAGAAAAACGTCATTTTTCTCTAGAAACTTTGAATCATGAAAGGCAACTCCTTCCATCCGTAGGGTCCCCAGGGATTCTACAGAGTCAGAGTAATAACTATTGAACTGCAGGCAATGGAGACACTGAGCATTGGAGATGCCCTCAGCCTGCGTAAAGCAGGGTCACGTATACTAGTGTCATATTACTTGTTCCTTCTTGGTGACTGGTGGCTGTGTTGACACTTGAATGGCCAAGGAGAAGACAGGACTCTGACTGACTAGACATCCGAACTTGGAGAGGTTCACTAATTTCTCTGTCTTTTCTTTTTAGCTGGGAGAAGTGTGCATCTGGGAAGAGGCCACTGCTGGTGACAGGAAACCAGCCTTGACTGGGGCTGTGAGATCCAGGGATGTACCTGGACCACAAACTGAACTGCCAGGCTGGATGCCAACCCTGGTGGATGCTCAGCAGAAGCGTCTGCTGGCTCATCTCTCAGCGGCTTCAGAACCTCCATCTGGGATCTGAGCTAATAGCTCATCACATCTCACTTGACAGGAAGCAGCTCCTGGACCACACATCCACTCAGATTCCAGCCCTGCAGGAGGAGGAGGAGGCACCTTTGCTGGCTCTTCAGGCTGGCAGCTCACCACCCTGGACCCCAGAAGGTGGAGCTGGGGACCATGTACTCCTGTATCTTGGCCCAAATCAAGATGTCACTCAAAAGTAGGGTATGTGTCAGGAGGGTTCTCTGACATTAGTCACAGCAGAATGTGCTGAATGTATGGACAGCTCTTCTCCTGATGCCCGTCAAAGTCATTGGTGCAGACTAGGAGTAGGGACCTGTGGTGTGCAAGAGGCCTTTGCATTCTATCCAAGGCCATAAAAACCCCCTTACATGGGGAGCTATGTAAAACAAAAAGACTGAGGCCCCTAGGCTGTGTGTGTGTGCACAAATACCCCAGCTATCTGGAGCGGGGCATGCACTATGTATGTTTGAACAAACTTCCCCATCTTGGGTCCACAAGCAGCANCATGGAGAAACACCCACACACATAGTCAGTTGAGTTTGTTTCTTCTTTGTTTAAGTGAATGGACTTAGCTACTGTAACACCACCAGACTGGATGACTCAAATGACAGCTGTTTATTTTCCCACAGCCTGAAGTCTGGAAGCCCCTGTGGCTACCAGAACTGTCAGGCTCTGGTGAGGGCTCTTCCTGCCTTGAGAATGGCCACCATCTTGCTGAACCTTCAATCCTTCCTTGTTAGCTCCCAGAGACAGACAGACTCCCCACCCTCTTTCTTATAAGGACACTAATCCCACCAAAGGGTCCACCCTTATGACTCACTTAGACCTGGTCATCACTCGAAGGCAGCATTGCCCTAGCATAGCACCCTGGGAAGTTAGGGCTTCAGTGTGTAAATTGTTACAGGAACCATACCACACATTCTTAGGGAATGGGCTANGGGGTATCATTAATATAAACCCACGGATGTGTGAGGGGAAGAAGGGACATGTCTTAGATGATCCCAGGCCAGAGATCTAGATATCACAGCAGTTGTTCAAGTTGATAAAATAAAACCCACAATAACCATAGAAGCGACAGGCCTGGGGTTGCACTACCTAAAGATGTCTTCCCCATCAACTGGGCTCTTTTAGATGTCCACCATGGTGCCTGCCAAGCAACTGACCCCTCACAAATGGCTTTCCCACTCACTTGATGGGGGGGGGGTGGCCAGATACGGTAAATTAACTCAGAACTATCACATGGCCCAACTGGAGTCTCCATTTGTGACCACACGGCTGCCTGGTGACTGACGGACTGACACGTGGTCCAATCCATCATGGAGCCTGACACATATCAGCCACAGAGATAAAACAGATGTCGGCAGGAGGGGTGACGAAGAGGGGCAAGAGTCCAGAGCCTGAGGTCTTGTCAAGGGTAGGGCTTCTAGAAAGCCACTTACCTCAGGGCTCTTTTCCTTAAAATACGCGATTAAATGTGTTAATATCTGAAGTAGTCTCGAGGTTGTAATGTATTCTAAATTTCACAGAAAAATTCTCTCTCCTCTTATCAGCTGGGGCCATAATGTGTCATGGTGTNTCAGCTTAAAAAAAAAAGCAACAATGGTGACCTATTGGCCTGGTGTTAAGAAATGGATCTAATCTTTCCAGAAATTTCCACATCAAGTTATTAAAATTCAAAGAAAAATTTGAGCTTTGGGGGGAAGCAGGTCATGTTGATAATTCCAGCCCAGCACATTTACTGTCCATGGCTCCTGCTAAAATTGAAGCGTCACCTCAAAGGCTTAGTAGTGAGTGCAGGGCTCACTACTGCCATCCAGGGATTCCAACTGTGCAAGANGAGCTGTGCCACAGGATTCTAGAATGTCCATGCTCAGAGTCCACTAGAGAAAGGTCCCATGTGTTTTCCCTGCTGTCGGCTACCCGGGGTGCTCTGGGGTCACTGGAAACTCACATTCTGTCAAGGTGTGATCAATCTGTACCCCACTATCTGACCCCAGAGATGTTTGAAGGCACTTTCTCAGTGACTTGGATGCACGTCTGTGTGATCAACAGAACCAGATCTGGATTTCTCATTGTAAGCATGAGTCTGTGAGCTGCTGCAAGTATCAGAGACAACTGAATGTCAGCAATGTCCTTAGCACGCATTCTCCCTCAGAGACTACCCAAGACAATAGTGGCATGTTGAACAGAGTTCCATGTGCCAGCCCCTGGTCTCTGTGATTATAAATTCATCTGGAAATAGGATTTCAACAGATGCAAGGAGGTAAGAGTTCTAATATGAGGCCAGCTATGCTCAAGGTGATCCCTAACTCCAGTAGCAAGTGTTCATAGGAGAAGACAGTGGGTTTGTCACAGCAACGCCAGAGAAGGTCCAGGGACAATGGAGGCAGAGGTCAGATGAGCGGCCACCACAAGCTGAGAGAGGAAAGGATTTCCCCTAGGACAGGTTGCAGCCCCGCTACATCTGCACTTCACACTTCTGGCCCCAGACAGCGAGAGAACGAATTTCTGTGGCTCAAGCATTCCAGTATGTTGTCATTTGCTCTGATAGCCCAGAAAACTTTTCAGCTGACCCTAGGTTACTCTGAGACTCACATGATCTTGAGGACAGCGGAAGTTTCAACCCTGGAAGACGTGAGTGTTTCTGGGGCCTTCTACATGCAATGCCGGTGTTCTTCACCAGACACACAGAACCAATATTTCTCAGGGGCAGGACTTCTGGGGTGTACAGGATCCCTGCCTGGCCTTCAGCTCAGGTCTGGCTCAGAGGCACCATGTCCATAGGCCTCCCATATGGCCTCCTAAGTCTCAACCTTTTGTTTCCCAGGAAGCCCATTGCCCATTCTGGGCACTGATCCTGAGCCAGGACCTGCTTCTACTTAGCCAGGCACAAGCTGAGGAGACCTTAAGCCACTTTTGGAAGATTTCTACCTCTGGCTTCACCTGTTCCCTTGTCCACATGGAAAATTCCCATGCCCAGACACTGTTGTCACAGAAAGGAAGCAGTCACTAGAGCCTATACCCCCAGTCCTATTTGATGAACACAGACCAAACCCAAGTCCATAGCTGGCTTCATAGAACCACAGCTAAGTATGGAGGTCAGGTAGACCTGTCAGAGCAGAACTGCCATAGACTAGAGGGTGGGTTTAGGATGCTTTTGGCTTCCAGAGTTCAGTTTCTCCATTCTCAGGAGGGCAGGATGGCTACCTTCCCCACAAAGGGTATCTGGATGGAGTGCCATTGTGTCTTCATGCCTAATACACAGTAGTGACTACCAAATGCAACACAGTCACTTTACTCTGGTCTGCCAGCTAAGGCCCAGATATTCAACCTCTGGGAGGTTTGGAATGAGGACAAAGGGCCACTGGAAGCCCAGTGGAAGCAGGAAACACGAAGCAGACCTAGGAGGGTGTCTGAGGCCTGTCCACAGAATAAGCAGGGCCATGTGGCAGACACAGGCAGTGAGGCAGCAGCCTGAGTGCAACATCTACTTCTAAAGACACTGCATGTGTGGTGGCAGCAGTGAGATGCACTGAGTGCTTCGGGATACCACATGTGCAAGACCCACTCAGGGTGCCCGCACTTTCTTTACATATCCAGGTCCATGAAGAACCTCCATAGCTCGCCTGAGTCAAGTTTCCATTCACCAGTTCATCCTTCACTTTGCCAAGCCCTGCCCCTCCTCACACTCACACTCTGGTGCCCCAGAAGCAAGTCAGCCTATAGTTTCTGCCCCACCTACCTGGCTTAAATGCCCTGCCTAGGGGCTACCTCATCTCTCTGAGCTGCTGCCTCGTCACTCTGACAGGTCCAGGGCTATGTGCTTAGGATACAATGGGTGCTCAGCAAGGGAATGGAAAGGATGAAAATGGATGTACTGAAGAATATATGATGGGTGGATGGATGGATGGGTGGATGGATGGATGGATGGATGGATGGATGGATGGATGAGTGGATAGATAGATGATTGATGAATGGATAATGAATGGATGGATGATTGATGATAGATGGATGATGGATAGATAGGTGATTGATTTATGATAGATGGATGATAAATGGATAGATGATTCATTAATAATAGATGAATGGATGATAGAGATATAATTGATTTATGATGGATGGATAGATGGATGGATGATAAATGGATAGATGATAGATGGGTGGATGAATGATGGTTTGATGGAATAGTAGATGGTGGGTGGATGATTGTTATATGAATAGATGGTAGATGGATGATGGATGAATAGATGATAGATGATTGATGGATAAAAGGATGATAGTTGGATGGGTGAGTGGACAGATAAATTTCATGGATGAGTGAATATATGAACAGCCCCTTGACATACATACATAGACAATGGCTCAAGGATCTTTCCTTAGTCAGAAAGAAAATTTCTCTACTTGGAGATTTGACAGGAATAGCTCCAAAGTTAAGCTGGTTTGATGCACATTGTTTTCAACTTCACAGAGCAAAGGTGAACCCAGACATAGCCTCCTTCAATTGCTCCCAGCACAGCAACCAGCATATGCAGGNGCGATCAATGTGTTGCTGCCACACAGGTCCTGTGGTAGATGGCTGCATCTCCTATGGGGAGAAAGTGTCCTGAGCACAGGTCAAGAGTCTCAGAGCTACTGTCCAATGATGTCAGGTATCTCCAATGCATTTTCCACCTGCAGCAGTTGCCACAGACCCGGCTCTTGTAGCATCTGGTTTGCAGGACCCAGAGCCAAGCTCCAGGCAATAGCTGACCTCCCCCCACCTCCACACATTAACTTATCCAGGTCACACAACTACTACCAGCTGATCACCATTCAATCCCAGGAGTTCTAAAAACCCATTTTCTTCTACGAAAGAGCTGTGTCCTCGGAGGCTAACCCTTCACAGAAGAGGCCAGGGCTTTGAGATAACGATCAAGGCTTTGGGGTAAGGCTGACCCAGGCCTCACCTTTCCATGGGGCCACAGGTCTGTCCTGCTAGTGAGGTGGTTGAGAGTTCACTGTCTGCAGATGCACTTGGACTTCCTGAGCCAGACTGAGCTCCATGTGTTACAGGAGTGAACTGGAAAGTCGGNTGCTCCTGTGTAAACCCAGGACTAAAGTGAGAAGTGGCCAGGCTGCCAGAAGACTGAAGTCCATCATGGCCATGGGAGGCAGCTTCAGCCTGTCCTACAGCCTTGGCCCTGACCTCTCTCTAGACACATGCATGTTTTGTCACCAAACAGCCACAAGGATAGTCTTTGGACAGTGCTGCTCGCCNGCACCACAAACCAGAACCAGTCACACACACAGCAGAGGCCAGGGGAATCCATCCTCATTGAAAGGGGTTTCAAGGGAGGATAAAATCCTTTTTAATAAAGAGTTTTAACAAAGGAAGTTGAGGGCAGAAGTTGACATGAAGGCTGAGGTTGCGGCTGTGGTGAAGGTTGAACAGAAGCTGAGGTATGTGACACAGAGATTGAGGTGGGGGCTGAGGTAAAGGCTGAAGTGAGGGCTGAGGTGGGGGCTGAGGTGGAGGTGGAGGGCNGTGAACTCACAGGGCCCCAGATTTGATGGCACCTAGGCCTTTTTTAAAAAGGGTTTTACCCNGTCTCCAGCATATGGTCTTCTGTAAATCAATATATTGTTCTCCTCTCTTGGGAAGTAATGCAAATTTAATGAGCTATCTCATACTATTATCAGTTAACGTTCAAAGGGCTCACCTCAAGATCCTCATCTCTACCCAAGATGTCAATCAGCACCCTTTATTATAGACTCTCAAATGGCCCCATTCCTTTCTCTAATCAGGGACAAGTCTGTAGCCATGTCTGGGGCTTGCTTGGCTCCTCAGGTCACCACCTACTGTTGTANTGTCTTCTATCTCCATCCTCCTTTCAGGGGTGGAGAAATTGAGGCACAGAGCTTGCAAGTAAGTTTCTCAGGCTGCAAGGATGGCAAGGGAAGAGCCAGGGTCTGGCCAACAGTTGCCTTGAGCTGGCCACCATCTGTGGCCTTACTGTACCAACATGCGCCCAGGGAACTCAGTCATAAAAGCGGGTCATGAATTATCTGGCGACAGACCGATGGGGACATTACAGGGAGTGAAATCCATCTCTTTTACAACTGTCCTGACGTGTTTATAGATGTGNGGGTCTGCTGGGTTGGGGAGGGGAGGCAGCAGACTCTCCCAGCCCCCTCCCTGCCTCTGTATGGGACAGAGTCGAGCCCCTTCTGGAAGGGGTAAAACTACCTACCCATTTAGAGTGATTTCTATGAAAATAGGTTCAAGTTGATCTTTGCCACCCAGGTCTCAGCCCATCTTTCAGATCCTCTTCGGCGCACTGGGCAGTTCCAGGACAAATCATATTTGCAGCCCCAGTGTGGGCCTCTCAGGCATGACTGGGCAAGAAGGCCCAGGACTTTGATCCCTTGGAGCATATTCCCACAGTAAAGGCTGGACACCCAGCCAGCTCCAAGCTTTTCCCAGCTGTGGAGGCAATACTGGAGATCCTGNGATTCTGGGAGCCAATTCTGAAAAGAAGGAAGAGAAAAAGATGGCAGGTGGCTTGCACGTTCCAGACCTACTCTTTCCTAAGTCTGTGAGGCCCAGTTCTGCAGAATGTGGCCCTGCCTGCTNCTGCTAGCCCAGGGTGCAAGCCATTTAATGGCCATATCTGGAACCAACCAGGAGCTTAGGCATTGGAGCTGGGTACCCACATTGTGATCCTCTCCTGGACTTGGCAGCTCCTTCAAACGCAAATAATTTTGACTTGAAAGCACTTGGGAGAGGTGGGCAGAGAGAGAGGCTCGGGGTATGAAGAGGCAAGCCACTCAGGCTTCCAAACACTGCAGGTCAGCTAATAAGTCACCCACGTCACAGGCCAAGACTCAGCAAACAATCCCAGGCAGAAATAGACCCTTCCTTGCAAATGGGGCTGAATGGGAACCCAGGGGACCAGGCAGTGGAACCCAGAGCCATCAGCATGCTAAGCTACCCGCCAAGCCCTCNCTGGCAGATTCTAGGCTATTACTCTATCACTGAGCCATGGCCCAGATCTCTTTTGACTTTTTGAGTCAAGGTCTCACAAAGTTGCTCGGGCTGGTCCTCACTCTATCNCCCAGACAGCTCTCAAACTCCCCACCCTCTCATCTCAGCCTCCCGTGCAGGTGGGAGAACAGGCCTACAACATTAGGCTCAAGCCTTAAGGCTTTCAAAAGAAGGATTTANGCGTTTGTTTGATGTATGTGTGGCATGTGTGTGTGTGCATACCAGTGCACACACATATACAGAACCAGTGCACACACATATACAGAACCAGTGCACACACATATACAGAACCAGTGCACACACATATACAGAACCAGTGCACACACATATACAGATGTGCACGCAAAGGTCAGAGGACAACTTGCAGAAGCCAGGTCTCTCTCCAGCATGTGGGTCTCAGGGATCAAACTCAGGTCATTCGGCTTGGTGGAAAGTGCCTTCGCCTGCTGAGCCATCCCTCAGACCCTGATGAGCCTTTTGAAACATTGAGAAAGTGGTGGTGGAGAAGGCAGCAGCTGGCAGGATGCTCAGGCAACTCCGAAAGTGACCGCAGAGTCAGAAGTACTTCCTTGAAGACAGGAAGAGTGGGGACTGGAGGAGCTAGGGCTGTGTCCCCACATCCTGATCTCAGATGGCGCTCACACCACAAAACCTCTTCAAGTTGCCCTACCCCTCCTCTCTGGGAATAGGAGACCCAAGCCTGTCATCCTGGGGTATGTTTACTGCTCAGAGAGGCTAGAGGGCAGCCTGGGGGCATGGGACACAGACCATCCCCCACTCCAGCAGCATAGGAGCCATTCTGGGCAGAAACTGGTGCACCATAGAAATATATTTTTGTTGTTTTTTGGGGGGATTTGTTCGTTCTTTCTACTTCTTGATTTTGTTTGGAGATAGGGTCTCACAGTAGCCCAGGCTGGCTGGAACTTTCTACATAATCCAAGCTGTCCTCACACTCACAGCAATCCTCTTGTCTTAGCCTTGTTGATTATGGTGATGATAGTGATAATGGTGATCATGATGGTAATGGTAATGATGATGGTAATAGTGATGATGGTAATATAATGATGACGATGGTGATGGTAGTGATGAT
>LZPO01044191.1:714490-742309 GCA_001675575.1 Neotoma lepida
TAGTGATGATGGTGATGATAGTGATGATGGTGATGATAGTGATGATGATATTGATGGTGATGGTGGTAATGTTGATGATGATGGTGAAATAGTGGTGGTGATGATGATGGTGACAATGACAATGAAAACCACAATGAAACCATATTCTCAGGGCTCCAAACCAGCTCAGCTCTGAATGCCTAGGGGATTGTTACCTGTACCATTCCTAGGCTGGGATCATCTGCCTTCTGTGTGGCTGTGTCTCTTCCTCTGTTGTCCACAGATCCCAAACCCNGCTGCCATGGACACACTGGGACAACCCTGGGCCTCTTCCTCAGTCCTGCCCCTCCTCCCATACTGCCGTTGCCTTNTCCATATTTTTCAGCTGNTAANGTCTCCATTACCTTCCATTTGGNGTCAAATGATAAGAAGGGCCTTAAGCAGCCTGAGGAGGGCTACAGACCACTCCACCAGTGGACGTACCCACTAGAAAGTGGGAGNAAATGTTAGAGAGTTGATTTGGGGGCAACCCTGAACAGAATCCCTGAGTTCACAGCCTGCTAGAACTTCAGAACAAGGCCTTCCTTGGAGGAAGGGTCTCTGCAGCCAAAGTGACTTCAGATGAAATCATGATGGACTAAAGGCCCCGAGTCAATGACGTGTCATTATAGGAAGGCTTCTTGAGGACAGAAACAGGTATGTCCCAGGAGGGGATGTGTGAAGTCAAAGCAGAAACTGGAGCCCCGAAGCCATTTGGCTGTAAGCCAAGTACCCTCACATATACATCCTGGAGAAGCAAGAGGAGCCTTGGAGGGATCACATTCACACACAGACACACACACACACAGACACACACAGACACATACAAAGAGAGAGGGGGGGAACAGAGAGACAGAGACAGAGACACACATACAGACTTAGAATTTCTGAGCTGTGGGCAGAGAGAGAACAGAGCCCCACATGCAGGTCCACAGGGCTTGCCACAAAGTAGAACGATATCCCGAGGATGCCCACATGCAGAGGAACCTTGGTCTCCACCTCTTAGCCAGGTCTATCCCAATGGCAACACACCAAAGGTGCCATGTGGGAGGAACAGGGGCTCTCAGAGGCCTGGGGGCACCTTCTTGCTAGTCCTATGTTATAGCTATGGCCTCTCACATAGAATTCCTCCCTCTGCAGAGCCAGAGGGGCTGCCCAATCCCTGTGCTCTAGGGAGAAAGCCTGAAAGGGTGTGTCCCCAGCGAGCAGAGCAGGGACAGATTTNCAGCCCCAACCTTTATCTGCCCACTGTTTAGGGAGCAGGACCTTGCTCAACCCTCAAGCCCAAATGCAGATGTGAGGGGTCAGGGGCCTGCAGTAATTAGCTTAGGAAGGCCACGTACACTTGACCTGACTGCAGAAGTCACAGGGAAACCCCAAAGTGCTCTGTGCTATTTTTAGTCCTGAGGGTCATGTGATCTGATTAGACCATAGCGCCAGCCTGGGGCAGCTGAGGGAATCAGGAGTCCTATAGTGAAGTGTGCAGATGACAGACAGGGCACTGAGCTAAGTGCACATCATGAGGTCCTCACCTGTCCTGCTGTTGGGAGCTGGGTCAGTGTAGGGAAACTGAGGGGTGATTCAACAACAAGAGTCCAAGGAGGCCTTAAAGCTATAACCCTGGCTTAGTCCTTTGAGAAGCTAGGCNGTAGCCACCTGAGGCCCCTGGGCAAGGCAAGCACCTTATGCCTCAGCTGCTGTGGCTGTGAAATGGGATGAAGTGAGAGACAAGAACACGTTATCCAGACAGCAACACCCTGGCCCACTGCTGGCAGGGGCCTATGAAGGAGACAGAGACCTGTGTGCAGCCAGTGGCCTCCTAGAGAAGTCCCAGAGGGAGGGTAGACCTAGGGCAGCCACAGGAGCTGAGGAGGAAGGGGAGGCTGAGGCCAGCCGAGGTCACCCCTGCTGCGTCAGGCTGGGCGGGTGCACAAGGAACTTGTTTAATGCAGCTCTGATTACAGAAGATAGGGNTTTCCGAAGGCTTCCAGAGGCTGCTCTAGTGAGATTAGTATTTATTACGCCTCGAATTAGCTGGCAAGAGGGCCTGCTTCTGTGAGACACTTAGCAGAGCCTGGAAGCACAACCGTTCTTTTATTACCCCATAAACACAGCCGTGCTCTCTCCTCTTCCTCCTGCTCCACCCTCGCTCTGTCTTTTTAAGCCATTTAAACCTTTAATCAGAGACTAATTGGGCAGAGCAATAACAAATCCCTCTCCNCTCTTCCAGAGCCCTAGACAGGGAGGGGGAGGTAGCAAGACCCAGGAAAACCCTACAGAAGCCTCACGCCTTCCTTCTCAGGCAGAACCAAAGGCTTGGCCCCTGAAGCACTGATCATGTTGCCCTGGCTGAAATAGAGCTTCATAGGACAAGACTGTCCCACAGCATGTCACTGCTGCCTCCTNCATGTCGCACACCACACACCCTTAAAGGAGCTATCTCACCATCACCTCTGTTCTCCCTGCTCACCCCCACTCCCAAGTTAATTCTTCTAGGAAATACTCCCAGATCTGCCCAGAGACATGTCATTTAGTTCCTTCCAGAGCCACTCAAACATTCAGTCAAGATTAACTACCACACTTAGCTGGACCATGAGCCTCTTTCTGTTTGTTTGTTTCTGTTGTTTTGGGACAGAGGCTCTTATAGCTCAGGCCAGCCCCAAACTCTACATAGCAGAAGATGGCTTTGAACTCCTTCCTCTCCTCACAAGTCCTGGGACTGTGGCTGTGCCACCATCTGGGTTTCCAAGGGTCTTTTCCATAGAATTGGAAGCATGGTCATGAAGAAAGCTATTGGCAAAGGGGTAAATAGGAGGGATGCAGAAGTNGTACCTGCCACCGCCCAGCGCACACCACTCTAGCCACATGGGTGCCTTCACAAAGGCCACTCCACACAGACATGGAGAGCTCACACTGGCTCAGTCTCACCTCCAGAGAGGGCTGTGGGGCCTCTTAAATGCCAGGTGTCAAGCCTGACCCAGGAGGGAAGGAGGCTGATGGATTCTTGCCCTGTCTTCTGGGTCAATGGTCCTAGAGCTCCTTAGAGGCCCCGTTGTGATGGAACCTGCATAGCTCACAATGACCTCAGTGACCGTNGTCTCTCTGCCCCAGGGACGGCTGCAAAGGTAACATCAACTNAGGCTGGGCTGAGCAGCAGTCTTGTCAGAAGAACTGTGGAGGGACAGGTGACAGCCCTCCACCATAATCAGGAAGTGGAGCACGTGATTCTGCTTCCACAAGCAGCAATGGCCACAGAGACTGCCCCAGAGCCAAGCCTCGTGAGCACCCGCCCTGCACTTCACCTCCATTACAGTCTCTCCACGACTCCCTCTTGTTAGCCCCAGAATGTCATGGAGGAATGTCACAGGGCAGGGTAACTGCCAGACATCAAACAAGGAGTCAAATGAACTCAGGCTGGCATCCTCCAGGAAGGCTTACAGGGTAGAGGCGAGGGGAAATCCAGAGCACAGGGACATCTTCAGAATCTAGCATCAGTATGAACTGTTATTATCATTGAGTATAATGAGGAAACCCAGGTTAGTTTCTAGTTAAATACTAAGTCAAGGGTTTCTACTTAGACAGGAGGGACTGTGACTCAAAGCACAACCAGGGTGGAGCCCATCACTGCCCAGCAGACAGCCTCTAGACATGAAGCAGGAAGTAGGCAGCCACTTGAATTTTGTACTGGGGACAGTCACACTGCACAGTTATGTCCTCCTGTGGCCATCTGCACAAAGCATTTTGATGCCTCTCTCCTATCATTCCACTGGAAAGCTCAGTGTCACTTAAGCCATCAGGGAGTGACAGTGTCCAGCAAGCAGAGCCTGGAATGCTTGTCTGGCCCAGACACACTCCCTGTGAGGCTTCGTTCTCGGGGTTAGACTATAGATAAGAGAGACACCTCCTGCAGACCCGGCTGCATGTTAGGGGCTTCTCTGCCAAGCACCCCACTGGCCCTTGCAGTACCAATAACTAAAGAATGGAGCATCCAAGTGCCTCTCACTCCCAAGCAGAGTGATCTCTCAGTCCTTTCCCTGGCTTTTCCCACCAAATGCCCTACATCATTGTCAAAGGAGGGGAGAGAAAAAGAAAAGCCAGAGGCGAGAGCTAGGTTAGGAGAGAGACCACACTGTGTTGGGGGTGGGAGAGCTGGCTGGCTCTTTGAACTGCCCCCTTTGTTGTCACAGGCTCTGATAAGCCCACCCAGCACAAAGGTGTCCAGGGTGAGCATATGGACTCCATTACTGTCCCCTGCCTCTCTGTGCACATCGCAGCCGCCACCCACCAGATGCAAGCTTGCCGAGTGGAGGGGTTAATTTTCTTAAATGGATTTTAGTCGAGCAGGTCCAGGCCTCTTTGGAGTGAGTGAGGTTGACAGCTTTTTCCCTCTGACCTTGATCTGCCCCTGGGACAGCACTGTATACCAGCCCTGCACGGATACTCACCTTGTTGGGAGCACAGTCCAGGGTTAAGGTGGGGAAAGCCAGCCGACCTGCTGCTGGTCAGCACCAAAGGGCCTGGGGGTGGGGGTCCAATGGGTTCAAATACCAACCTGTGTCATTCAGCCAACAGNTAAAAGAGCCTTACCTCTGGTCTGCCCTGGGCATGCTCCTTAGCAGCTCTGTGCCTCAGTTTCCCCTGTAGCATCATGATTGACAAAGAAAAAGAACAAGCAGCAGAGAAGACAGGGAGGACAAAGGACTCTGACACACTGGTATCAGGATAAATGGATGATGCAGTGAACTGAGCCCAGAAATNAACTTGACTTTCATGGNCGTTTGTTTTTGATAAGGTGGCAAGTCATCAGTGGGGGAAGATGTGCGACCTCCACAGGCAAAACAATCAAACTGACCCCCACCTCACACCAGATACAGAAATGAACTCAAGATGACTGAAGGCCCAGATGTAAGAGCAAAGCTTTAAAACTCAGAAGACAGAGGAGTCCGTTATTCTGACGGGCTGAAGTTTTTCTGGCACCAAAGCAGCTGGGCCATGAGTGCAGCCCCATGGAGGACTTCACCAGTTCTGTGCATCCTAAATCGGGCAGCACAACGGGTTGGTTGGAGGAATCAGATCCTGAGANCAAATCTTGAAGGCAATATGGTTGGAAAGAGTTGGGCAGGGCCCCTAGAAGGAGGAGACTGCTGCTGGACTTGAACCCATCACCCATCTCTGCCATATTAGCTTAAAGGAAACAATGGTTGAGCTTCAATAAAACTTTATTAATAAAATCAAGCTGTGGGTGGGATTGGGGCCCAGGCAACAGTGGCCTCNCCCTGCTCTCCTACCCATAGGAGACAGCCCTCAACCCCAAGTGTCTATCTCAGAAGGTGGCCCTAGAGAAGGCAGGANACCTGTTGGGAGGGAACATGGCCTCCATGAGCCACCCTCACAGAAGGCTCCTAGTATCCAAACTCCACACAGTTCCCACTGACATCATCTTCTCCCCTGCTTTTAAAAGAGAGGTTTTCTCCTGCATGCCTTCACCTGGGCAGGGAGGGCCACTTTGATCCAGAGAGTGCATTCCTAGGAGGACTTCATGTGGTGGCTAATGTGGAGATGACAGGGTTGTCATAGAGCGAGCTTCCTCCTGGAGGCTTTTCTTCAAGCTGGCCCCACAGGGGATGTGCCTTTGACTAACCNTGTAGAAAGAATTCTGCGGAACCACAGTCAGCCAGCAGACACTGAGGGGAAGACANGCTNGCTAAGGANCAGGGGTGCCAGCAAGCCCAGACCTGCTTGGCCTCTGAACCTTCAGCACATCAGGCAGAAGCACAAGGCTGACCCCTATGGCTTTCTCAGCAGAGAGTCACTAACCTTGAGGTGGCCCAAAGAGTCACTCACTTGCCACCCAGGGCAACAAAGTGTCTGGGCTACAGTATGAGGTTGGAACCCTACAGGCCTCACTATGAATGTCTTCCAAGTGAATAGGACAAGGGAACCACGGATAAGAGCCAAGGGGTGGCAGAGGCAGAGCTCTGGTCCCATTTATGGAGCCCTTACAGGCTACCTGAACAGGGTAGGGCTTGGGTAGGCTGGGGTCCCTGTGGTGATTTGAATGAGAATGGCCCCCATAGGCTCATATGTTTGAATACTTAGTCCCCAGTTGGTGGAACTGTTTGGGAAGGATTGGGAGGTGTGGCCTTGTTGGAGGAAGTGTGTCCTTGGGGGTGGGCTTTGAGGTTTCAAGAGACTGCCATTCTGGGTTTCTCAGTCTCTCTCTCTCTCTCTCTCACTCACACACACACACACACAAACATACACATACACACACATCTGCCTTGTGGTTATGTCTCAGGATGTGAGCTCTCAGCTACTACTCCATTGCCATGCCTGGCTGCCTGCCATGCTCCTCACTGTGATGGTCATGGATTCTTCTAATCATCTGAAATTGTAAGCCCCAGTTAACTCTTTCTAAGTTGCCTTCATCGTGGCATCTTGTCACAGCAATAGAAAAGAACTAAAACAATCCCCTTCTGAGTTTGCTTAGGAGGAGTCAGAACCTTGGAAAGCCAGTGACCTTCCCAAGGCCATCTGACTCTCAGGGTCTGAGCAGAAGTAGGCCCCAGCTCTGACCCTGCTCTGCACAACCGCACAGGCATGGTGCTCCCCACTAGCANAGGAATGGGCTCTGCTGTTCACCCTGGACCCTTGAACCATCCCAGCCAAATTCCATGCTTACACTCACACTTTTTTTTCCTGTGTCTCTGCTTCCCGTGGTCCTTCCCATGAGTAGAGTGTGGTGTCCATGCTGGCTTCTGTCTACCCACTGGGTGGCTGGAGAGGTCAACCAAACAGAAACACACTGACCATCCACTGCATCCCCCTCCCACCACTCTGGAATTGGGTTTATATACTTCTTTTTTGTGAACTGGGATAGGGGAAGTCGGCCTTGAAGAGTTGGTGCACTTTTAGGACACAAACTAGCCCACATTTCTCTGCCTTTGGCTAAACTATANCACCCTCAGCCAGCTTCTCTGGCATCCAACCTAGGACCAGCTGGGTTCTTCTAGAGGGCCCTTGATCAGCTATGACACTATAGAGTGGCCAGTTTCCAACAATGCTCAGTCAGGACTCCCTGGAGTGCTAAGATGTGCTGAAACATTAGCCACCATTCACCACCAAAGAAAGGAGATGGCACTNGAAGGCTAAAAAGGAGGACACTCAGCTGCCATTGGCTGTGGCAGTGGCACCTTTCACTAAGGGATTTGACACACAGGTACAACACCATTTGTACACCCACACAGGACNCTGCACCTCAGAATGGAAGGGTCCCCTGCACACTGCAATACTGACCAGAGAACCCTCACCCTCAGGGTTACTACACTATCTGCAGGGTACCTGGGAGCTCAGGGCTGGGCTGAGGCANGTACCACCATGCACATCAGCTGGCCTCATGTTCTCACGAACCTTTTTCTCTCCCACAGGGAAGCAGGGTGGGTGCCCTGAGCTTCAAACACCTGGGCCCTGTGGCTCTTGGGAACCCAGAAGGGCAGTGACAGATGCTGGGAGAAGCTTTACCCCTCAGCTACGATGGTCCATGGGGAAGGTCACTGCTAATGACAAAAGCAGAATCAGATGCAACTGTATTCCACCCCTTCCTTCCTGGTTGGCCAGGAATTGGGTGAGAAGGGGGTCTCAACAGAGCTGTTGCTNTAGACCCCCACATTCAGAGAGTGGCCACCAGCTCAGCCGTGACGGACTGTGTCCCCTCAACCATAAGCCAAAACAACCCTCCTCCCTGAAGTTGNTCGATTAGGAATCTATTTGCTTATAGAGACAAGAAAAGCAGCTGCCACGGTAGAGTTGTGCTCAGGGGATAGAGTNGATAGGAGAGCAGCTCTCCCATGAGTTAGCCTTGACCATCAACCTGGAGTCAAGCTGCTTCCAAGGAGCTTACAGATGTCGGCCAACATGACAGTGGGAAACGCTGATACCTGGGCCATAGCCATGAGCCACTTCCTGGAGCCAGGCAGGAATTGTGAGGGAAGCTGGGCCACCTGGCCAGTCAGGTCACCTACCATCACCAGGTGACCTAACCATGCTTGTGGCCTGGGACCAATGAGGAATGACTCCAGCAAGCAAAGCAAACAATAGACTTGCATACATTGTTCTACAGATTCTCTGGCGGTGTCCCAGGAAATAAGGAAAGGAAGCAAGATAAGNCCTTCAGCTGGCAATTTCCATACGATCTCATCATGACCCCGCCTGGTGCTGTGAGCATTTCAGGAACAAAGGTTGAAAATATCACTGCAGAATAGTCCAAGTGAAATCAGAAACTGGCCTAAAGNTACAGTTAGCAAAACCCAACATTGGGTCAAAACAGTCTGGGCCAGCAGACAGCGGCCTCTCATGGAGGGGAAGTGGACACGGGACACACAGGCAAACTTGGATCTGTGGGAGGTTCCCCTGGTGACCTGTTGGCTAAGCAGCNAAGTGACAAACATCCCGAGTCTGGACTCCTGGTTGAACAACAAAGCCCAGAGCCCTTGAAGGTGCTCATCCACTCTACACTTTTAGTTTAGCATAAGACTGACAACTCTAGGGATGAAGAGACATCTCATCCAGTAAAGGTGCTTGCTCCCAAGTCTGAGGACCTGAGTTCAATCCCTGGGACCCACATGATAGGAGAAAACTGATTCCCACAAGTTGTTCCCTGACATATCTGCGCGCGCGTGCACACACACACACACACACACACACACACACACACACAAAATGAAAATTTTTAAAAGACTGACAACTTTTAATTATTAAATATTTGTACTTCTTTAATGTCTAATGATATTTTATTGGGGATTTTCTTTTGGTATTTCTTTCTTTGAATATTTTTCCACCATAGAAAATTACAGCATAGACATAGGTGACTCTGAGGCACTGCTGAATTGGATGGTATTGTCCCAACATCAATGTGAATCAATAGGCAAAGCATTTGCTGTTTATCATCTAACTNTACCACAGGGGATTGCCCTTATTTAAGTCACGTCAAGTGCTGTGGAAGAAACAGAACAAGTTGTGATTTCGGGGATTCTCAGGATTTTTTTGTTGAATCTTAATATCAGTCTCTGGGGNAGTGACATGGCTTAGTTGGTAGACTGCTTGTAGCTCAGTGGGTAGAGTGCTCATCTAGCATGAACAAAGCCCCCAGTGTCACATAAACCAGGAGTGGTGTCACATGCCTTTAATCCCAGGTAGAAACAAGATAAGGAGTCCAAGGTCACCCCTGTCTATACAGTGAGTTGTAAGGCCAGGCTGGCCTACAAGAGAAGTTGTCTCCAAAAATAAACATAGAGTCTGCTGGGACTTTGGAAATGAGCAGAGGGAGCNGATATTGGCTGTGCCGGAATGGGTGAGAATACAGAGAGCCCATGCCCTGGAGATGGCAGTCAAGGCCAGCAACCCAGGTTTACAGAGCTGGCATGAGTGACCCTGAACAGACGGTTTAAAACAGTGGTCCTCAACATGTGGGTCACATCCCCTTTGAGGATGAAAGATCCTTTCACAGGGGTTGCCTAAGACCATTGGAAAACACAGATATTTATATTATAATTCGTAACAGTTGCAAAATTACAGTTATGAAGTAGCAATGAAAATAATTTTATGGTTGGGGGTCACCGCAACATGAGGAACAGCATCAAAGGGTCACAGCATTAGGGAAGTTAAGAACCCCTGGATTANAGGAAATTATCAGGACAGACATTGGNTTCTGGAGATCCACATTGCCCTTGCTGTGAGTTTATGGTCTTTAATGCACGAACACCCGTGAGGCCTCAACAGTGTGCCCACCCTCTGCTACCCAGCCAAAGAGGAACAACACATNGAGCCACGCTGGTGGCCCAGGCTCTCCAGACAGAGTGCTTCCCCTGGCCCCACACATGCAGGCCACAGCAGGCTGGGTGGGAAATGGTGGGCCGGCTCTCAGCACCTCGATCCAACTTGGCCTCNGCTGGGCGGCAGCCGCCCAAGCTCCGTCTGCAGAGGCCTCGGAGCGGCTAGAAGTGAGGCCCTACACAAATATACGCTGTTTTTCTTCGAGGCTTATGAGCGCTTATCCACGTCATAAATTGTCACCTACTTACACTGAGGGGAGCCAGGCCTCCTTCCCAGGGAGTGCTCAGGCACTCCTCACACATAGCAGAATGGGTCTCGGGGTACAAAGGAGTGACTCAGTCAGGGTCACTCAATCAGGGATCCATGGGGAAAAGGTGAAGTCCAAGCCAGCAGCTCCAGGGAATCATCNATTTACTCACTTAATCAATAAATCCTTATCATCNACTCACTTTATTCAACCAACAAACCTTCATCAAAAACTTTCTCTGCGTCAGGATAGGGACAGACATTCTGTATGCTCAAAAAATGTGATACAGTATCGAGGCCAATGCTGAGACACAGTGACATCATTACAGATACAGCAAAGGTGGTTGGGACCACTTCAAAATCAATTTCAAGGAAAGGAAGGGGCTAGGGGTGTATGAGGAGCAGAAATAGCTGTGNCAGAGGTCACCAAGGCTGAGGTCACTGGGTCATGAGGGTCAAGAGCTTGTCATCTACTTCTTANGGAAGAGAGTGACATTACTTCGTCATAGTTACCATGGGGCCACAAAGCACAGAGGCAGAATTCTCAGGCTGCCTGGCTTACAGCCCAATTCTATCATTTAGTGACAAGTGTGACTTGAGTGCCTTCGTTTCTCTCTGCCTCGGTTTCTCAATCTGTAAGATGAGATTGGCAGCAGTGTCTGGCTTAGAGAACTGGAGGAATTGAGTCGTCCTCTGGAGGCTGGGTAGGACCCCAGNCCCTTCCTACTTGGTGCAGTCTTCTTCATTTCTAGATGACATCAAGGGTCCAAGTGGCAGAGACGTGCACCAAAGCTGGGAACAGCAGAGTTGGGATGGTAGCCTTACCCAGNACTCCAANGTCAACTGTAGCTTGGAACTNGGCAAGAAAGAGACACAACAGAACCAAGATCTAGTGTCTGCCNCAATGGGNACAGCTGGCTTGCCATTAGTACCTCCACAGGCTCCTGCTCAGGCCTCCTCACCTGAGGGCCTCTCCACCTTCCCTCCCAAATGTTGTCTCAAAGTGGGAAGGGTCATGTTCCCAAATCTGAGGGCCATGTTCCCTGGGTGGGAACANCTTGAAGGTCAGTGACTGGCTTTGAGGCAATGCTTTTGACTCCCTTCTCCCTGCTACAAACACCATCCAGAACGCTGCACCAGTGAGTAATTCAGTGGATGTTCTTTAGTTCTGACATAGATGTCACCTCACAGGGAGTTCCCTGGCCTCCACAATGTGNCCATACCTCACAAAGGTGGGTAGAACAAGGGCATAGGCCAGCAATGCCACTGCTGGATGGACACACACAAACAAGGAAGGTGGGAACGCAGACAAAAGTCATGCAGATTCTCATATGATGTGTCCTTCACGGCCCCCCAAAAGGAATAGAGTNCACACCTGCNGTGGGGGGAGCAGATGAGCAACCGTCTGTAAGGATCCTAAGACTGATATGCTTGGTGCATGGCTGGCCCTTGAACATTCTGTATTGAGCCAGAGATGCCAGGAAGAAGGCTTCTCACGGCATGAAGCCACTTGCATGAAATATATCAAACAGGCAAACCACAGAGACAGAGGGGTTGCCAGGGGCTCGGGCGGTGGGGTGGGAATGGCTGCTAGGTGAGTGTGGGATTTCCTTTGGCCATGACTGAGATATTGAGGAATTAGACATTTTCAACAACATAGGGACTACGTTAGAAGTCAACGACTTCTTCACCTTAAAGCAGCTAACATTATGCGACTTTTGCCTTAATCAAATAATAATAATAGAAGAGGAGGAGGAGGCAAGCTGGAGTTGTGGCAACTCAAAGCCCTGGAAAGTCGATTATTCAGTCCTGGCATTATGTAAGTGCTAAGACGGGGACAGGAGGGAGGTGGCTGGGGGCAGCTGCGCTGGCCAGGAGCACAGGGTGAGGCTGGAAATGTTTGGGGTTTAAAGTAACAGGAAGCCTGAGCAAGGTCGTAAATCAGCATTTTCTGACTGGGCTCCTTGTAGGGCTCAGAACAGAGTGTATTAAATGTCTGGGCATGTGTGAGACTCCTGCTGCCAGGCTGCCAGGTCCTACCATGGGGAGACTTCTCATTTGACACNGGTCTCAAACTGGAAATCACTCAGCCAGAAAAATGAGAATTCAACATCTTAGCAAAACCGGGGCTGGGACCCGNCGGCTGTCCACAGGGTACAGAGGACTGGATGGAGGGAAGGACAGGTGTGTTTCTTATGTGGCTAGAGCTGCTAAAGGGATATTTTCTCTTCAGGG
Source organism: Neotoma lepida (assembly GCA_001675575.1). Classification (NCBI taxonomy): domain Eukaryota; kingdom Metazoa; phylum Chordata; class Mammalia; order Rodentia; family Cricetidae; genus Neotoma; species Neotoma lepida. The sequence continues at coordinate 726,821 of LZPO01044191.1, forward strand.
CCAATATCAGAGCTCAGAGTCACCAACACAAGTGAGAAGCATGTATCCAGCCCGTGTCATCTCTGAGAAGCCCGGGCATCATCCACTGTCCCTCATACCACACACTGGCAGGGTCTCCACTTCAGCTTCTTGGGGTAAGAGATGCTGGCCTNGAGTGCCTGCTCACCTTGAAGTTCTCAAAAGCCTGCCTTCTTTTCCACAGCTCTGTGGGTGTATGCCAGCACTGGGCCTTTGGGAAGTTTCCACATTTGTCCGGTAGCAGACTTTTCCATCAGCCACTGAGTGAGGAGTCGGGAGTCACTCCCACAGACATCTGTTCAATTAAGACCAATGCTCTCCCTGTGCCTCAATGCTGGCACGTTCCAGATCTTTCTGAGCCATGGTTTCCTGGTCATATAACAGAACAGCAAGACCACCTTGCTGGCTGGCATGGGAATAGAAATGCCTTGCAAGTCTGATCCCCAGCCTGGCTACCCCAACCCCTCTCCTATAGCCCAGCTTCATCGTCCTGAGAGGCTCTCACAGAAGCGTATCTCTGAGGCTGCCTGGCTTGCTCCCGGATCTGTTGACCTTCATCACACCCTTTTCCTGTCTTCTCCAGGAGAAAAATCTGAAGTCTCTGTATGTGACCCATCTATAGGGTTCGCACTTCCTCATTAGACCCTGGCTACAATATAAAGTCACAGATCATGTGAGAGTCAGTCTCCCTCACCCCCGCCAACCGGAGGAAGGGACCCTTGTCTTTGGATCCAAGTCTCAGTTGAGTTTGTTATGGTTCTGAGACCCTACTCTTCTCTCTCCACTCAGGGCTAGTTTGCTGCCCCCTTAGGCATAGTCCAGTTTGGACATTTTGGCCTGGCCAATGTCCATTGCCTGGTTGCCCCTGTGACCAGAGCTCAGGTGTCCACCTGATGCCTTGAAGTCTTCAACACCAGAATATACNCAGAACATGTGTTGAGTGTGTACCCCTCTAACACTCACTCCAGTATAGACGCATCTCTAACTCAATTTGTCCATAACGAGATGGGATGGGCGGTAGAAAGGAAAGAGGCAGGCTGAGTCCCTGATGACATCAGGACCTCTAGCAATTGCAGTCCCTGAAGACAACAAAAGGGAAATGAGGCCTGGAGCACAGCAGTCAGCTGTTAGGCCTGGAGAAGTCTCCACACTTCAGGGTGCAGTGCTCTGCAGCATGGGTGCACTGAATAACCATCGTTACCATGAGTGTCTCTGTGTCCTCTGTAAGTTCAAGGCAGACACTCACCCTGTCCACAGCAAGGCTCGCCTCCGCTTGGAATGTGACCTGGGGAACAGCGGAGGNGGAAGAATAGGCTCAAGGCTGGCTCAGCTCTCTGCAGCAGTCAGTGGAGGGAGACGATTTTCTCAGACATGAGGTTCAAGCTAGACCAAGCTCCAGANAGCAAATGAAAGTCCAGAAATGTTCAAAACCTTTTTAGTAGATGCTAACAAGGACTTGAGAACAAGGGGTAGACACTAATGAAGCAAAGAAGATCTAATATGTAAGGAGGGAGGGGAGACAGAGGGAGAGAGACAGACAGCCAAACTCAGAGAGACAGAGATAGACAGCCACAGAGACAGACAGACAGACACAGGATTAGATGAAACAGCCCCTTGCCCTTGACAGCCCCCTACTCTAGGGCCTCTCATGGCTGGTGGTAATTTTAGTGTCCTATTTTGAGGTTATTACATGAGTAAAACTGTCTAGAATAAATTAGCAAATATGTAATATTATAAAGGCATCAACTCCAATTTCCATGACAACCAGAATTCCCAGCATGGAGGAAACCATAAACCAGGGAAATGTGTAGATGAAGCCTTGCCAGCATCAGAAACAAAAAAGAGCTTCTACAGGGACTCACAGGCCACTCTTCCGGAAAAACCAGCAAATTGGGGCTGAGCTGCAGTCCCAAAGGTGGAGGCTGGGGTTTCAGAGCCCAGGGCTTAGGAAGGAAGCCTGAGCTTCGGGCAGAAACAGAAGCTTGTGATCTGCAGAGGGCTATGGCAGATGAGTCTGGAAGAGCAGGCTCCCAGAGTGACACCTTCCTTCCTGGGCTCAAAAAAGGGAGCCTGCTGCAACAGGGTGTGACCAGAGTGGGCAGGACTTACTGATAATCAAGTCTGTGGGGTCACAATGCTGGGCTTGTTTGGTTTTTGTTTTAGCTTTAATGGTCACCTTTGTGAGGTTAAAAGGGATCGATCTGTTCACTTATCACCTTGAATTATGCGTCAAAAAGAGAATCACTGAGCCTTGTTGCCCTGTGACCCATGATACCACATGACNGAGATAGCAAGGCAGCATAAGCTCACCCCAGCTAGATTTAGAACACCTGTGTTCGGCAGCCGCAGTGTGCCAGTACAGGGCATTGTGCTCGGGAAATTCTTTAAGAAAAATTTTGGTGTCTTTTGTTAGGGAAGACAATTTATTATTTTGTTTGTGTTTTGTTATGTTGTTGTTGTTTATTTGTTTGTATAAGACAGAGTCTTATCCTGCAGCTGTGTGTGCCCTGAATGTGCTATGTATTCCAGGGTGGCCTCAAACTCTGCAATCCTCTTGCCCTGGCCTCCTAGTTCTGAGGTTACAGCTATACATCACCACACTCAACTATACAATAGTAACTTTGTGTGTGCACATTTTTGTGTGCTTGTGCATGTGTGTGCATGTGCATATGCATTTGTGCACACATGCAATCAGAGGCCAGAGGTCAACCCCCCCCTCTCTCTGACATAGGATCTCTCACTGAATCTGCAGTTGGCCANATCAGTGATGCTTGCTAGCTAGAGAGGCAGATCTGCCTGTCTCTGCTTCCCTAGCACGCACCTGCCACNGCACACAGCTCTTCACATGCATGCTAGGGATCAGACTCAGGACCACATACTTGTGTAGCAAGCACTTTACTCCAATCCACAGTAAAACATCAACACCAACACCCCCATGTGTCCATGGAAACACACCTGCGCAAGCAGAAGCATTTGCCATCACTCGGTTGAGGCTAATTATCATTCCTTGTGTCTCAGAAACAGAACTTTTAAATAACCCGAAAGGGAAGAAAAGCTCTCCCTTTAATCTGCAGGATCTNGCCTGGACTCCATCGCAGGCACCCATTCCATATGAATTGCAAAGTTGGGTCTAACGCATGTGTTTCATTACCAGCCCATTTCACTGCTGTTCATATCTATTTTGGGTTTAGGTCCTTGAGGCAACGAGTACTCATTTTCAGGAAACAAATGTACGAAGATGATGCCAGCTAGCAGGCCGCCTGCAGAGGGGCTGCAGCAAGGCTTCCCAGCAGCCAAGGACGTGCTGGCTCTGAGGTGCCCAGCTGAGCCCCCCGAGAACCGAGCCTACAGGAAAGAGCCCTGCCCTAATTAGATTTCACTCGGCTTTTTAGTAAATCTCATTCACCAGCTTAATGAGAAACAAAAGTCGTGTGTTAAGAGAGTCCGGAGCAATAAAACATTGACTGAATTTATATAGCAGAGGGCTTGAAATTTTCCCTCCATATCAGCAAGATTGGACTCCGTACTGGAAACAGGAATTGTTATAAGTAGCTGCAGGATGCAGCTTGTTCCAGAGACAGCACATAATGTGAGGATATTTAAAGGACTAGGAGTCCAGGAGAAGCAGTAAGGGCCGTGGGCCAAGGGATGCTCCCAACTCAAAATAGCATTTAACTTTGTAGAATAGACTCTTGTCATCCCATGTTGTTGATGGGAAAACTGAGCCCAACAAGGGAAAAGGACTTACCTACAGTGATTTAAAAATTGGCCGTGGAGGGGTCTGACCTCTGGGTCAAATCCCAGACACCCTGAAGAACTGAGAGAGGGTGAGTTCCAGAACAATCTCCAAGCTTGAGGAGGTGAGAGTCGCTCTCCAGGAGTGTCAAACACCTGCAGCCCAGTGCTCTCTCAGCCACCAGCTCTGACTGGTTTCTGGTGATGTTTTGATCTGAGTTTCAGTTAATGTCAGAGGGCAGCTAGGGTGCATGTGTCTCTCAAANGGAGCTCGGGGCTTGTCCCCGAGGTATTGAGTCCTAGGCAGAGTTCGGACACTTNGAGGATGTGGTATATTCCTGACCCCACACCTCAGTGCCGTGCTCTTGGAAGAGGAAACAACACATTAGTGCTCAGCACAGTCAGGGTTTGCTGCTAATGGGTTTGTGGGGCTTTATTTTGGAGTGGTTTTGTTTTGTTTTGAGGGATTCCCCATTTTTAAAGTCTCTATTAAACTATCACTCATCTCCATGACTGTAAGTTTCTTAGTGTTGCCAAATCAAGTGCCTCACTAGGTCCATCTTTGAGAATCAGGTAAAAATCCTTCCCTGAGGCTTGGTAAGGCCCAGGGAGAGCCTAGATCCCTGCAGATATGTCAAACATGCTTGGGAGCCTTTGTTGGCTGGGACAGACCTGGCTCCCAATCACTGAGATCAATGATTGACTATTGAGTGCAGTGAAGGGCAAGGCTGTGNCATCCCTGTTCTCTGGCTCTGGTTTGTTCTGGATGAGGAAGCCAGCCCTGGCCAAGGGAGTCAGAAATTCCACTGGAATGGGGCCTGGAGCTCCTGAGTCAAAGCCAGGGCTGTCCTGGGACATTAGGCGACCATGGAGATCATTCTGTGACCCTCCTGACCCCTGAGTCCACTATGGCTGTTTTCAGGCAGTGACGTCAAAAAGGAGGCAGTAGAGGTCACCCTGGGAAAGACAGCAAGTATCAAAGAGGGCTGCGGGTGTGGGGGCGCCTGTCCTATTCCTCCCCTGTCTTAGCAAACACAACAAATTTCAGAATAGACATAATCTCTAGCCTGCAAAGGTGCTGCTTTCTAATCTTTGGCTGGGGCTGGTTTCTAGGTGTGATGTCTCTCCAAGTCCTAGAGACAGACGCCCTGGGGAGGTGCTGTGCTGGGGGTATCTCACCTGCTAGGTGGCCAGAANCTGAAGAGGCTGAGGCATCTTTGGTAGCTTCTCCATGTCTCTCCATTAAATATGAAGCCAGGATACGAACAAAGACTGACCTAGTTAGCAAGGTCCCTAGTGATGGAAAAGGCCACGGAGGAAGCCCCATCCTCCCCCTCTCGGGTTCCCCCAAATCTGTGCTACACAGGTCAGAGACAGGTGCCCTCTGCTCTAAGATTTGCAATTGCCCACTGCTCCCACAGGGGGCACTCCCTGCCCCATGGTCTCCTCTTACCTCTTCTCCCCTCTTATTTCCCCACTCAGTCACAGGCTCCCAGCCTCTTCTCACCCCATCANCCCTCTCCCAGACCAGTTGAAATAACTGGTGACTAGGGAGGGTCTCTGCTTCCAACTTGTACCNAGTGTACCCAGCACTGGCTGCTCTTGCAGAGGACCTGGGTTAAGTTCCCAGCATCCACATGGAGTCTCACAATCATCTGTAACTCCAGCTCCAGGGGATGTGATGCTCTCTTCTGGACCTTGAAGCCATCCAATTGCATGTGGCATTCACACACATATGCAGGCAGGCATGCATATGTGCGTGCACACGCGTATGCACACAGAAACACACAACAATAAATCTTAAATAATAAAAATAAATTAATAGATAAATAATAAATAAATAGCTAAATAATAAATAAATAAATAAATAAATAAATAAATAAATAAATAAATAAATACAGGAGATACCCCTGTCTACCATGTGTGAGAGTCCTACAGAGTCCTGTGCATTTTCCAATGGGAACAGAGAGGCTTGAATTCCTCTGATGGCCACCTAGCTCCCTTTCCATCCCACCCAGCTGCTCAGCCTCACCATCTGTCAGGTGACCATCAACAAGAGGTCTGCTAAGCAGTACCACCCCAAGAATGCGGTGGGATTCCTGACCACCTGGAGTGGAGAGCCGCCTTCCTCCTGAGAAGCCCACTTCCTGCTCTGGCCAGGAGGAAAAGCTGCTAACTGCAAAGGCNGGAGCTGATTTAATTTTATACCTTCGTTAAGTCTGTACCTCTAAAAGAAAAAAAACAAAATTGTGTCTTTTTCCAACTTTTCAAAAGTTAATTCATGTGGAGGAAAAAGAAAGATTAGGATAAAATTTCAAATATTAAATTCAAATGTAGGACTTGTGGTGTTGATTCNGAAGCCTGAGAGGTTGTCGGGAATTCAGGATGTTTTGGGGACATAGATAACAGACAGGACCAAGTCAGCATCTTCAAAGACTAGATCTACATCCCACTGTGTAAAACATGATCCCTCTTTCTCTAACCCTTCCTCCAGGGTGGCCTCAGGACCAGCAACTTGGAGATAAAGAGCCCACACTTGTGNGTGCATGTACATGTTTGTGTGTTCTTGTAGGGGGAGCTCATGTGTGTACACATACAAGAGTGTGGAAGGCCACTCTCTACNTTGTTTTTTGAGGCAGGGTCTCTCCCTGATCCAAGCACATGCATTTGCCTAGACTGGTTGGCAAGTGAGCCCCAGGAATCCTCCTGCCTCTGCCTCCCCTTTGCTGGGATTTCAGATATGCACTCTTGTCACATCTGACTTCTTACACGGGCTCTGGGGACCTGGACTCAGGTCCTCACGCTTGTGCAATGATTACTATACCAGCTGAGCCGTCACCCCAACCCAAGAATCAACACACTGTAAGAGAGATCTCTTATACACATCTAGATGTGTATAAGAGACAGGCAGTGAGGTTCCCCTCTCCCTCTTCTGTGCACTTGAGTCTCTTAACTTGGGCCCAAAGGCAGTTCAATGACTGGATTTCTGCAACAAGAAAAAGAAAAAGAAAAAGAAAAAAGATAAATTTGAGAGAAGCAAAGATGTTCTCAGAGGACCAATTGGAGAAAGGAAAGACTTCTTGGTGGTGCAGGACTGCTGTGTTCTGAGCAGTCCCACTTGGGCCCCATTCATGTCATTTTTCCAGCCCAGTGTGGTTAGAATTCCTAAGGAAAAATTCTGGAATGAAGTCTGAGCAATCCTCCCTATCCCCAAATGTAGCTCAGTATCTCTGGACAAAGACATCCACACAATGAAAAGAACACAGCAAAGGGAGGTGCTGATGCCAAAGGCCCTGTGTCTGGGCCCTGTCCATGCACCATGGACCTTCAGTCTAGAAAATATTCNAAGACATGTCAGCAAATCATAGCCTTCAGTGTAAATCTGGCCCAACACTTGGTTTTATAAATAAAGTTTTATTGAGACATAATCATGCTCTTTCTTCCTATAAAGCTCACAAGGCACTTTCTGTCCTGGGAGCAGGAAGATAACCCAGGCAGGTTCTCCCTGCCATCAGCCCCAGTGGTCTGGGCAGCCAGCCCAGTGGGATGACGTACTCTGGGGCCTGATCTGAGCTAGCTGGGGGCAGTACGTGTCAGCCTGGGCCTCCTCTCTGGGAGCATGTTCCCACAGAGCTGCTGGCAGCCTAGCCAGAGTGATGGGCTGGAGAGAATGGAAAGGAAAGCCTGCAACATGTCCTATGTTCCCACTACCTCAGGGTCACTAGAGCTGAAACCCACTATTGGACTGTAGCCACAAGCCTTCAATCTGTCACGAGAGCCCAGGAAGAGGCCTCCTGAGACACTGCTCTCCATCCCTATTATGACCCAATGAGACTCAACCTGGAAGCACTCTTGGCTCTGAATGACAAAATGAAGCCAGCAGAGCCCTGGGACACAGTGTGCCGGGCTGGCCAGGGGCCACCTTGAGAACCAAGGTCATTGAGGCCTAGGCTTGGCAGGAGAGTGGACAGGAGCCAGCCTGGAGCCATGCCCTCCCTGACAGCTTTACAGCCCTGACTCAGTCCTGTAAAGTCGCCAGGGCAATGACATCATAGGCCTCCCTGTATGGCATGTCACTGTGATGGGTGTGGCTACATGCTCTGGAACCCAGAGCCAGGAGGTCCCCTGTTTTAAGCTGTGGCAGGTGATCAGCACTCAGGCTGGAGTCCAAGGCTGTCTAGAGCCAGGTCTTCCCACATGGAGTCTTGCACAGGCCCTGGACGTGTCCATTGCCATAAAGGACATTCTGGACACAATCACACATGGGTACCAGGTGAAATGCAAATGTGCCTAGGATGGAACATGTGACCCTGACTGGATAATGTCAGCTCTCATGGTGCCTGAGGAGCTCTGCCACCTGTCAGAGCAATCCTATGAGGGTCACCTGAGATTCTGTTCTAGGTTCAGAGCTGGCCTCCCACNCATGGGACATAGATCCAAGCCCCCCTGCACAGGACCCTGCTCTCAGCTAACATTGCACTAGGCCTATTGCAGCCTTGTCCCTCNCATCCCAAGGAGGAGGACATCAGCTCACATCACACCCTGCCCAGCACTGACTCCTTGATGTCCCATCCACTCTAAGCCACCTGCTTCCAGCTGAGCCTCATGAGATTTCCAAACACATTAGAACGTAGAAACCAACTTTGATGACCATTATTTTGTGTGCCTATATGTGTGCAGGTGCCATGCACATGTGTATGCTTATCTGTGGAGATCAACTTTGGGTCTTGTTTCTCAGGTACTGTCTACCCTGTTGTTTTGAAATGAGGTCTTGTCATTAGCCTGGAGATCACCAATTTAGCAGGCTGGCTAGCTGGCCAAGGAGCCCCTAACTCCACCTCACCTGTACTGAGATTGCAAGTATATGTNTCCCAGTTCTGTGGCCGATGTCTGGCTTCCCAATGTCATAGGCTGGCTCATCTTGGTTACAGGTGGCATTTTGGGCGTGTTCTCACACTGTCACCCCTCTGTGTGCCCTAATCACCTCTTCTTAGGACTCCCCTCAGATTGGATCAGGGCTCTTCTGAAGGACCTTCTGTTAACTCTTCCACCCCTTTGAGGTCTTCAGGGCTGAGACTTCAGTACACGGCTTCATGGGGGATTAAAGCCATGGTATTGGGTGTGCAGAGGGCTTGTTTGAAGCCTCCCAAGGAGGCCATGGAGGCAGGGTTGTCCTAGGTAGCAACAGGCCCTCCCAGTCAAATCCCTTTCACTCCACCCTCTCCCCTCTCGGCTCCACAAGGGTTAATGCAAGGCTCCAGCGCTGGATGGATTTACTGCCCCCCAAGCTCTATCGGGCGCCCTGGCTGGAGGGCTCCCATTTCTCCCTTAATCACTTGCCCTGCAATCAGAAGAGATAGCCAGGCCTGTGGTGGGCGGCTGCAGCTGCTCCACTATTTATTTTACTTTTGCTCGGCCGGGGAACGGCTGCAATTTAAAGGTTCAGGTCTCAGCTACCCTGCCCGATGCAAACTCGCTTAAACACTTCCATATTGCTCCAGTGAGCTGTCACTGGAAGCTGCCCCTGCTCCCACACCCTCTCCCTAGATGGGNAGCTGAGAAAGCAGGTGTTCCAACTCACCAGGCTGGCGGGCCAAAGGGAGAATCAGTCATCCTTCAAACCTAAACGGCCACTACCTGGGAGAGCAAGGCAGGCCTTCAGGCCATGAGCAGCAGAGAGGGCCACACCAGGAGGGGGCCAGGTCACCCCCAACCACTCACCCAAATGGAAAACCCATCTTCTCTGCTGCTAGCCCAGCTTTTCCCTAATTCCTGTGCCAAATGGTGTAATTACCACTTGAGTTGTCAAATGGCCTCCAGACGGCCTTACCGTTCACATCAGAGATTTAATAAGCTTTTAGGCGTTGACCCCTGCCGTTGGCCCCCACCTGCACACCCTATTGGTGAAATCTGAGCGCACAATTAGATCTGATAATGAGAGCCGGGCGCTCAGCCTTGAACTCTGCAGCCGCCTCCAGAGGTGCCCATAGAGTAACCTCATGCCCTGACAAATGGCATGCACCCACCACAGAGGCCTCGTGCATGGCCTCGGGAGGACACCTGAGAGCTCACAGGGAAGAAATTTTAAGGCCTGAGAATTCTAGAGGCCAGAGCTTTGCAAGCCCCAGAAGCTTGGTTACAAGCACAGGTTCTAGTCAGTTCCACCTGGTTAGAAGCATTTCTCTTAGTTGCCTTGTCAACACGAAGAGGGAATAGTGGCAGCCAGTGTGTTGACTGACCCAACCCTCTGTGTTACAAGCTACCAGCTCCATGGTAAAGCCTTCCTAGGCAGCCAGTAGTCCCATTTCATTGTCCTTATGAAAAATTCAATTATTCTAACCTGGAACAGGGCAGACTCTTCTAATAGTCACAGAATTACCACTTCCAGGATGTACATGCTCACTCAATACGATAACAGAAGTGCCATCTCCAGCCCAATTTGTAGATCAGAAAAACATATCACAGAGAGGTTAAGGAACTTGCCCAAGACGGCACAGCTGGAGAGCATTGGAAATGAGACTCGAAGTCATGTGAAGCATCAAAACAAATGTACACAGTCAGGCTCCCATCTGGATAAAATATAATTTGATTTAAAATGTGTTGATGCAAAGGTAGGCTGCGTGTCGTATGTATTAAACAAAGTTTATGGTTCGTGTGAGGACCTGGAGACGTGGACTTTTTCCAGAAAGACTCCACACGCTGGTCTTGGTGCTCCGACATGCCAACGGAAATGGGCAGGTATGAAGAAGTAGACCAGAGGCTTCTGCTCGAGGGTGAGGGGAGCCACGGGTGAGGGAAGGTGGGGTTCCTGGCCAGGGTCTGAAGTGTCTATGGGGACTCTCATCTCTGGTGCTTGCCAGGAGCATTCCGCTTGCGCAGCCACAGAGGCCAAGGCCATCTGGAGACTCCATTGGGGAATGTGTGTGCTCAGACCCTTTCTTCTCAGTGCCTCTTCTTGGGGTCAGTTCTCCACCCTCACAGGGACTCTGGGTGTCATGACTGTTATGATTGTGTCACCATACCTACTGAGTCAAATGGCTGCTACTTGGGAAGACATGATCATACCTTGGGTTGTGATATTAAGGTCATAAGGGGACCGTGGGTGATCCAGATCAAACAGTCTGTGGGCAGTGTGGCAGTTTTTACAAAATAGTGGTGTNGGGAGCGATAACATTCAAACATAACACAAGATGCAAGGCAATGCTGTGGAGGTCCCAGCTGAGCTGTCACCCAGGCAGACAGGCAGGTAGGGGAGGGGGTTGGGGGGTGGGAACATGGTCTCAGCTCTGCAGGGAGTAGGAGTGAACCCTCTGACAGAAAGTCTTAAGAAAGGCTTGAAGTCGGGCAAGTCTAAGAAATCTACTTATGTGTGAGGTGGGACACCTGGTGACAGCCCTGGGACTCCAGTGGCACCTATATTCAAAGACCCACAGAGTCAGCTTCATCTTGGAACCTCCAGATGTGCTTGTGCACATGCCAAGAAGTGGACCAAGGGCAGCCTGTCTTGCATCAGGGCTCTGTTGCCAAGCAAGAGTCCTCATGGCCTGAGACCATCAACAGACCCATGCCCCCATGCCTGGACACCCTCTGCTCCACCTGACCCTGACCCCCGTCCACTTGGAGAACCTTTGCTCAGGTGCCCTCCCCCCCCATCCCAATGTGTCACATAGCTTCCCCAACTCCATGTCCCTGCTTCACAAGGCTACAGCTAACTCAGCTCCACCCTGCACCTGACAGGCACTCAGCTCTGGTCCTGATTGGTGACTGGAAATGCCTGTCCATTCACAGGTGTCCACCTTGTGTTTTCATCCTCCACTTTGCACACAACCTGCAGAGCCCTGGGAAGTGAGATGAGCTGAGTAATTGTACCCATGTCACAGACAGAGAAACTGANGGTCAGGAATGCCCAGCACCATAGCCAGGACCTCACATAGAGGCAGAGCCCCACTTCAGCAGGCTCAGACGCAGCACATTCCCAGGGGGAGGCAGGGAGCAGAGGCTGGACTGCCTTCCCAAATCCAAAGTCTGTCTCCAAGCTGGGGGTGTAAGCAAGTAAGAGAGTGCCCAGTACTAGAAGCCCTGAGTTCACTCCATATCACCCAAAACAGAAAATCTCCATGTGGCCATGGTGTGCACGTAAATGAATGTGCACACGTGGGCATGTGCATGTCAAGAAATGGAGTTGGGACTTGAGAGATGGCTCAGTGGTTAAAAGCACCTGTTTCTCTTGCAGAGAACTCAGGTTTGTTTCCTAGCACACACATGGTGACTCACAACCATCGAAAACTCCAGTTCCAGGGGCTCCAATACACTCTCTGGCCTCTGCAGGCAGCAGGCACACNTGGTCCACATACACACAGGCAAAATACCTATACACATAAAATAAAAATAAAGAAGTATAAAAAAGAAAACAGATGCATATGTGTGCATGTGTGTGTGTGTGTGTGTCCCAGAAACAAGAACCCAAAAGTCTCAGGAAGACAGTGTGAAGCCATTGGGCCAGGCTGCCACATTCATATTTTACTATGACCCTGCCTTGGGAAAATGTAAGCGGATAAACAGAGACAGCACTGAGCCTGTGGCTTCTGGCTTTAGCCAACAGCACTTCCAGAGTGAAGGGGCATTTGTGGATTCTCTATGGCTAAGTACAAAGCCCATAGAAGACAAGGACCCCAGAACTAAGAAGAGCCCCCACTTCCACCTTAGGCTGACTTTCAGAAACAGAGGAGCCAGGGCAAGCCAGTGGGCCCATCCCTCCCTGTCTGAGGACCTGATGGAGTTTGCCAGAGGTGATGCACCATCACGTCTCTCCTTCAGGACACTGACTGCAGAGCTCAGGTAGGTCAGACCCCACGGAGTACTGCAGGCCAGGCTTCACCACTCTCTGCAGGGAGGCCCGTGCCTGCTGGGCTCCCTCCACACCTCTCCTGTCTCTTAGCTGAAGGGAACAGCATTCCCAGCACCAGCCACACACCCTCCCATATCCCTAGACACCCAACTCCCACAGCCAACTGATCGATCTCTAGTGTTGTCAGTAGTGGCCATGTTACCATGGAAACAGTGCTGACAATGCTCACTGAAGCCCCTGCTATAGACTGTAGCCCCATTGCCTCAGGGCAGTCTTCCTTGGTTTTAGGGTACTCAGGGTGTGGTCTTAGCTTACCACTATAGACAATAAGAATTTAGCGTCTCCTACATCCAATTTAGACCTGGCTGTGTACTCTGGAATTTCTTCCAACCATTGCTTCAAGGAGATGACGTCAGACCTGGTCAATAGAAAAAGACGAAAGCTCTGAGAGGTCCTAAGAGGTAGAGCAGAGATGGTAAGATGGCTCAGCAGGTCAGAGCTCTGCCACTGAGTCTGACAACCTGAGTTTGATCCCCAAAACCTACATGGTGGAAAAAAGAGGACTGGCTCTCATAAGTTGTCATCTGTTCTCCACACGTGTGCTGTGGTACATGAGTGCGCGCGCACACACACACACACATTTTTTAAGAGAGAGATGGAGCAACAGAGANCATATTTGTGAAGCTGAAGGTGGTCTAATTTCCAGAGTCTGGCCCAAGCTCCCATATCCGCAGAATCAGAGNGCTTTGATGCAAATGATGGACCCTGAACGTCCCCTCCAAGTTTTAATGTGTGACTTTGAAGCCAGGGACCCGAGACTCCGTGTTTTAAACAAGCAGTCCTGGGAGTAAAGTTGCAATTATTCCCCACATTCCCCCTCCGCTCCAGCCTGATGGGACCATCTTCAGAGGTTGGTCCTGAGGGTGGGTGAGAGCGGTCCTCCTGCAGAGCGCCCCTACAGGCCGCATACTGCACTGCACCCCGCCGCCCCTCCCGGCTGATAATCACCCTCCGCCCAACACAAAGAATGGGAGGAAACCGGAACACACACACACACACACAATCACACATCACACATCGCTGTCTGCGGGGGCAGCCCGCACGGGCAGAGGGCTGGGGCCAGGGGCAGAGGAATGGTGGCTGGAGCTGGGCCGCGGTACGGAGGGGCCTGGGAAACACCCCCACCCCCCAGCTGGCCAGGGCCATCACAGCCAGAATCTGCAAGCTCATCACTGCTGGCTTGGAAACCTCACCAGAGACAGAGTACAGGACACGTCCTGCCGGGCAGAGATAAGAGAGAACCCCAGGTTCTCACCACTTAGCCGCCCCTGGGGAGCAGAGAGCTGACCCTGGCTTGGCAGACTGTGAGGAAGGTGCCCAAAACAAACACACGGGGAAGTGCTGCCCTCCCCCTTCACCCTTCACCTACTTTGGGGAAGGACTTCTTAGGGAGATGAGGGGGACCTGTGACCACATGGGACACATTAACCTGGCTACTGAGCTCAACCCTGATGCTACCATCAGGCCCAACTTGCCTCCGTGAGTTGTGGGGCCCTGGGCAAGTGGTTATGCCTGTTTTCCCTACCTGAAAAAAAATTGGTGCTGCAGATGGAATGTCCAAGATTCACACAGGTCCTTGTTTCAGAAGGCACAAATGATAGCTAGGAGTCTGGACCTCATATCCCAATTTCCAGGACTGTCACTTGGGTGTCCTCCCCAGCTCTTCCACTTGAACGCCTGTGTACCAGGGAGGGAGGACTTTCCAGCCAGGGGAGAGGCAAGCTCCATGATGCCCAGACNCCTGAGACATCGCTCAGGACTGATGAGCATTGAGCCTGCNTGAGGTTGGAGTTCATCCACATTCCTCAAGGCTATGCCATCTCTGCAATTGAAACAAATGAGAATATTTGAACTATTCGNACACATTCAAAAATAATAATGAAAAGTTGAGTCTCCCAGAGTGTGCACCACATGTGGGGACCTTTCCATGCCCTTCCCAGCCCCAATGACCTGCACTCCACAGTGAGGGAATCCGAATGTGAAGCCAAAAGCCCTGGTCTGGGGTCCCCCTGGTGCTAATCTGGAGCAGGTGGAGGCAATATCTTCCTCTGCATCTGTCCCAGCTCTGTGCCTTCCCACCTATGAGCTTCTCTAGGCAGTGCCTCTCTTTGTCTCTCTAGATGTCCCTACAGGATGTTGGGACAGTGATGCATAGATGAACATCTAAGAGTCTCAATCTAATTGAATTGGTTTTATCTCCCAGATTTGACTTGACCTGTGTGGTCTACCAGGGGCACCCTGCCAGTTAGAGCTGTCTGGAGGGTTCTCGGGAGCTTTGAGGGTCCAACTGCTGAGGATTTGATTTTTTAACTCCAGGGAAGTGGGATGCATTAAGACCAAGCCAGTGTTTGGGGGGTATGTGTGCATGGTGTGTGCGTGGTGTTTGTGTGTAGTGTTGGGGTAACACCAAATAATCTGTTCGGAGTTTCTCCAGTAGTCTGTTGAGGTACTATCCCCCACTCCCTCCCAGTGAGGCCCTGCCCTATACAAACACAGCNTGTATGGTAGGGTGGACTGACATTAAAATGGGAGCCCCCAGGGAGAAGGGAAACAGCCTCTCTGTTGCCATAGAGATTCCAAAGCAGTACTTTCAGGGCCCTGCACAAGCACCTCGACTGCCCCTGCCACACCTAGTCACTCCTGCCCCAGGTAACACCATAGCCTTGAGTGCAACCAGGAGCCAGGCANGCCACCAGGCTTCCCACACTGGAATATGTAATTACATAAAGCAAACATTAGCAGGTCTAGAAGGAGTGATGGACTCCAGTACAGACATGGATGGGAACTTTAATGCACCCTCACCACCACTTTCATCAATGGCCAAATCA
>LZPO01044191.1:770716-788974 GCA_001675575.1 Neotoma lepida
TAAGGCTATGTGGCAAGCACTTTACTGGCTGAGCCATCTCCCCAGCCCTGCAGTCAGGTGTTGAGTAGGGAGTATGGACAGATCCCATGAGGCTAGGCTGAGGAACGGGGGATACTCTNAGGCTACAGAAGGCATGGGGCTCCTGGCTCCAGCCTGGATGCAAGCTGGGTGCCTCCTGGCCCTGATGTGTGGTTCTCACTCCATCTCCTTGGAGATGTTTCTATTAGCTTCCCTGCTTGGTCTCAGAAGGATAGAAAGGGTAAAATCATGTTTTCATAATTATCCACTGGCAGTCACTGTGTTATAATGGGAGGTACTTGGCTGGGACACTAGGAGTGAGTGACAGCTAGAAATCCAGGTGGTAGGGACTCTGTCCAGAGGTGTGCTTGACATTCTGGTTATTCAGCCTAAATTCTGGTTTTGCTAGAGCATTCCAAAGGACATTTCAGATTCTTTTCATTGTAGTCAAATGCACCCCGGTGTTTGCTCTGTCTTATTCAATTTTCAGGTCCATGGCAGCCAAAAGAAATCGAAGCTAGGTCCAAGTTATCCTGCTTCTGGTGCCCACACGCTGGTTTCTGGGCACTTGCAAATTTCACCAAGTCCCTCCCTTGACCTGGAGACTGTTCTATGCCAGTGTCAAGGGGAATCCAGACCTAGTCCGCATTCCAATGGATAGATTTTGCCAGAGCCCTAGAGCCCGGCCAGGCCCTGCTGGTCAAGAAGCTGACAAGAGTATAGAGGCCACTTCCAGGGCTGTCCCCCATACCTTCCTATCAGGTCCAACTCCCTTGTGCCACTGTCTTGTCTTGCTTTAATTTGGATCAGAGAAAAATCCCAATTCCCCAGATGGAGCCAATGTCATTTCAAGGGGAGTGGAAGTCTGTGTAACTCTTCAATGACCAATCTCACAGGCCCACCATGGCTATACCAAGCCAGCAGGGAGAGGCCAGGCCAAAGCTCTGAAGTCAGAGCGAAGCTACATGTGCATGCACAGGGGCTTCTTCCCCACAGACATCTGACTTTGGGCATGACCTTGCTGTGACCTCATCAGCTGGCGGAGCTCAGCTATAATGAAGTCAACACAGACCAGACACAAGAGCCCATGTCCAGCACTGAATACACAGACTCCCCTGGCCCCTGTCCTCTTTCCTGGGGTTGGGAAGGAAAAGAGTGGGGCAAGCTGGCCAGTCTCTCCACCCATCACCCCAGGCATTGTTGGAACCAGAAGCCAGCCAAGGCATCATCTCAAAATTCCCATCTCCAGACAGTTGTGAACAGATCATTTCCCAGAACTACTGCCCTGCTGGGCTACAGAAGCAAACACAGCCCAAAGTAGGACATTCACTTGGCTACAGGGAGAGTCAGCTACAGAGTGTCACAACCATAAGTAACCNTCTCCTTTATCAAGTGTTTGCAAGGCTGTAACACAGGCCAGGGCACAACTGAAGACCTTTGAGTTCCAGTGAGAGCAGGTAATTGCAAGTAGACAACCATCAGGAAGTTGAGGAAAGAACAAAGAGTCTGTCAGCTAGTGGCCAGGAGGGGACAAGAGGAAGACTTAAAGAAAGACCCCTGAGTGGCTGGAGCAGGAGCAGGGTGGGCAGGCATGGAGCTGGGGAGCAAGATAGAGCCGNGGGCTGCTGGAAGAAATGATCGTGGCTTAGAGAGAGCAGGAGTGAGATTCTAAGGGGGCACCTGNATTTCAGAGGGAGCTAGGTCTGCGTTCTAACCCCAGGTCCTAAAGTCCACTCTGATGGCCAGGAGGCAATGGCCCAGTGTGTATGCTAAGCAGAGGGACTGACAGCCGGCATAGACACCTGGGCTGTAAGTGACTAGAGAAACTACACAGATGTCAGAGGGCTGGAATCCAAGGCTGTGTGGCTAGAAAACTAATCNGTTAAGCAGGCCTCAGACTAGGGGTCTGGGTAAGGCTCCTCAACCCCACATAGTATCAGCATTTAAAAATGAAAGAAATCCAAGAGACCCATCCTCCCTGCATGACCTCTATACAGAGTCTGGAGAGAACATTACCATGATGCTCATGGAGACTCGGCCCCCAAACACATCCAAAGGAAGCAGCCTGGTAGCTTGCAAGCACCCCAGTGCAAAGCCATAGTGTGACCCCCCTCTTCCTCATCCCATGCTGGGGAACTTCTTCTCCCCCCACCTGCAGAAGGCTTTGCCCCCTGCTAGTGAGAGCCAAGAGCCTTGCTAGTGGCTCGAGATTTCCTTCCTCCTGCGCAGAGCCTGCCAGGCCCTTGGGTCCAGCCTAAAGTCCCTGCACCTCAACAGAGTTGATCGCAGCCTCTGCTGTCCTGCCCACAGCCACCCAAAATGGCTCACCTCCCAGGCCTTTTGAATATGGCTGCATTTGGGGACAAGGTATTTAGAGGCAGTTCCTATGACTGCAGCCAATGCCTTATCCACATGTCCCAGGGAGCATAGCACAAAATTAGTCCCTCCNCTAACCCAAGCTGGTGCAGATGGCCTTCAAGTCACATAGACTTGAGTCCACGTCTGCCACTTTCCAGCTGTGTGACCTTGACAAGTTACCTGTCCTCTCTGAGCCTCTGAATGTTACAAGCGATGCTGCACAAGTTTCTTGAGGCTTAGGGAGATGGCTCAGCTGCCAAGTGCTTACTGCACAGGCATGAGGAATTGAGTTGAAGCCCCAGAATACACACTGGGGAGAAAAAAAAAGCAAGAGTAGAAGGTATAACAAGATGGTAACATGCTTGCCAAACATGCATAAGGCCTCAAGTTCCATCCCCAACACATACACACCACCACCATCACCACCACCACCACCACCACCACTACCATACCTTATTAAAAAAAAGCCAAGCCCATCTGTGTACATCAGCATCTTAGTTAGGGTTTTCTAGTGCTGTGAAGAGACACTATGACCACAGCAACTCTTATAAAAAAAAAAAAACACATTTAATTAGGGTGGCTCGCTTACAGTTTCAGAGGTTCCATCCACTATCATCATGACAGGGAGCATGGTGGCATGCAGTCAGATGTGGTGCTGGAAGAGCTGAGAGTCCTACATCTTGCAGGCAACAGGAAGTCGACTGACACATTGGCTAGTATCCTGAGCATAGGAAATCTCAAAGCCCACGCCCACAGCAACACACCTCCTCCAACAAGGCCACCCCCACTCCAGCAAAGCCACACCTCCTAGTAGTGCCACTCCCTATGAGATTGTTATATTATATTCAGACTCCCACAGCTTGTAANCCCAGTGTTGGGGAAGCAGAAGCAGGAGGATCCCTGGGGCTCACTGGCCAATCAATCTAGCAGAATCAATCAGTAACCTCCAAGTATAGTGAGAGACCCTGTCTCAAAAAATTATGTGAAGAGTGATTGAGGAAGTTGCCTAACATCAACCCCTGGCTGCTACATACAAGTACACACCCATAGGAACACACACACCCATAGGAACACACACACACATACACACAGGTGCACACCCACACCCATAGAACACACACATGCACACACACACATACACACAGGTACACACACATACACACAGGTGCACACCCACACCCATAGAACACACACATGCACACACACACACATACACACAGGTGCACACCCACACCCATAGGAACAAACACACACACACACCCATAGGAACACACACACGCATGCACACACACATTTGTTGGGAAGATGAAACAAGATAACCTCAAGAAAAGAGATTTTAAGAATAGCTAACATGCAGTAAGTCCTCAAGTCCTCAATGAATGACAACCAAGGTAAACGCTGTCGTAAGTAGGGGTGGGGCTTGTGCTGAACAAGAACTGCTATGCGTTGCACAAACACGATACATACAATTGCACAATTATGTCCAAAGCCTTCCACAGTGTTAGCTGTGTTCAGATACACATTGGGTTACTGCAGCTGTGGCTGCCTCTAGACTCTCCCATCAGTCAAGAAATTCACTTCACCCCCATTTCACGGCTGAGGAGGTGGAGTGTCCAGGACCCCTTGCCAAGGCTGGTCTGTGCACCCCTGGGGCCCTGTAAGCCAGGACGTTTCAATTCCATTCCTCCTAAAATGAACCAGCAAAAATCTACTGGACTGTAGTCTTACGTGATTCATTCAACAAACTGTGACAGAAACAATTCTCTTCAAAGAAGCCATGCTCTGTGGAGAATCCGTGGNGCCGTGTCACCCTCTTGGACAAGTGGATTAAAAAACAAACAAGCACAAAGGTGGGCAGAGAGGTGACATTGGTGAGTGTGGGGATTCTGGACTCGGGTCGATGCCAAGTCCTCCAACTGGGGTAATGACTAATTTGAAAAGGAATTACAAATTAGATAAAATTANGGGAAAATCTTAAAAAAACAAGACCTTTGCTGACAGAGTATGACAAGCCAACTTGTGACTCTTGTACTAATGGAAGGGGGCATGGCTCAGCAGTACCCACCTCCTCCAGTCATTTAAAACCTTTCGTTGGGACTCAAAATGGAAAAATAAAATATTTCAAGTAAAGCAAGCATAACAGATGATCATGCTTTTTACTTTTGCTTCACTTTTAGTTTTGACCAAAACATAAGTTGACAAAGGCAAGAGCATTAACGCTTTCCTGAGTCCTCACAGGGGCATTGGTTTGTGGTGCTAGGAGAGCGCTCTCTGACAGCTTTCAGCAATGTTTATTTGCAGAATACACAGTTTGTACTCCTCCCCACCCCCAAAAAGGAGGGTCTTACTCCATAGCCACCCAGGCTGGCCCAGAACTCACCATAAAGTTCAGACCAGCCTCAGATTGGCTGCAACCCTCCTGCCTCAGCCTCCTGAGTACTGGGACCTCAGTGAGGTGGTCACACTGGCCCCTGTATCTCTTTAGTTAACTATTTGTTCTAAGTAATCTATACTTTTAGGTATTGCTATGGAATTTTCTTATTAGTCTCACTTGACAGGTCATTGCATATTAAAATGTAATNGATTTTTATGTGTGGACCTTGTAATTAGTGTAGTCAACTGAAAGAAACCTAGGATTACCAGGGGGCTGGAGAGATGGCTTGGGGTTTAAGAGTACCAGCTGCTCTTGCAGAGGTCCAGGATTTGAGTCCCAGCACCCACATGTGGCTCACAACCATCTATAATTTCAGGCCTGGGGAATCCAATGCCCTCTTCTGACTTCCTTGGGGACTGCATTCGTGTGGTACCCAGACATGCAGGCAAAACATCCATATACATAAAATAAATAAATAAATCTAGAGTCACTTGGGAGGCACGCCTCTGGGCACACCTGTGGATGCCATGTGAACAGCTGCCTCAAGCTCCTGCTACCTTGGCCTCCCGACCACAACAAATTGTACTCTTGGACTGTAAGCTGAATAAACTCTTTCTCCCTTAGGTTGTTTTTTTTTCCCCCTCAGGGTATTTTATCAAAGCAACAGGGGAAGAAACTAAGACAGACCTTGGGACATTATGTCTGAGGCCAGGAGGAAAGGGAGCCACTCTCCCGGGTTACCTGGAGAAACACATGCCAAGCATCCATAGTCACGTGTGTGTGAGCAAGAAGTCAGCTCTGAGCGCATCTGGTGCAACGCCTACGGTTTANCTGCATGGCAGCTTACCATCTCCACACTAAACACAACTTGCCTTCCTGGTCACTTCTTCCTCAACAAAAGCTCTTCTGTGTTCTCCTGCCTGCTTTCTTCTTTCTCATTACACATGGCATCTTGGGCTCCATCTCTCTGCATTTCCGCGATTGCTACATCTTGTCTGGCTTTCTCGCCATTGTCATCCTAGTGGGGGCAAGTCATCTGAGTCTCCCTTCCCCCACAGCAATGCCATCATCAGTCAGTGGTCTGTTAGGACATAGTGTGTTGAAGGCATGGGAGAGCTTCATAGTCTGAGATTCTCCATTTAGGCTAGGCTGGCTATCCAGTGAGCCCCAGAAACCTACCTATCTCTACCTCCCCAGCACTGGAATTACAGGAGTATACCAGCAGGCCTGGCTTGAGCTCTCTCTCTCTGTCTCTGTCTCTCTTTCTCTCGGTCTCTCTCTCAGTCTCTCTCTCTCTCTATCTATCTTCATTGTGAGTTCAGGAGATCAAACTCAGGTCCTTATACTTGCAAGGCCAGCACTTTGCCCACTGAGCCACCTTGTCTCCCCAGCTTATTTGAAGTAGAGGAACAGACCCTCACACTCAGAGGGTGCCCCCCCCAACCTTTACAGGCTGCCAATCAAGACTATGTCACCTGCAAATGCATCTTCAAGGTTGAGCACAAAAACATAATGTAAAGAGCCTCCGTATGTCTCTCCCTCTCTCCGCTCCCGTCTCCAGTGCCGTGTTCCCCCAGTTTATGAAGTATTTCCTTGCAACAAGATATGCCTGAAANCTTGGGCCTGGATCAAGGAAAAACAGGGCATGCTAATTTCAAGGCAAATTAATTAAAATGCAACCCTGGCTCCCTGGAAATCACAGAGCAACAGCCTTCAATGGTTGGTGGCCAGCCAGCAGAAACTGTCTCCACCCTGCCCGGCCTCCAGTGCCTTGTTTTCACCTCCATCTTATGATTTTTGTCCCTCAAGGAGCTCAGCTCTGGGTACCACCAGCACTTCCAACCCCAGCATTCNGTGCAGAAGCTGCTGAATCAGCGGGTGTTTCAGTCAAGGTTCAGTCAGGGTTCAGTGACTGGCAGATGAGGCGATTAAGGCTGGGCACAGTGCACAGCTGTGATCCCAGCACACGGGAGGCTGAGGCAGGAGGATCAAGAGTTTGAGGCCAGCCTGGGCTACATAGCAAACCCTCTTTTAGGAAGGAAGAAAGCAGGAAGGGATGCCAGAGGGAGAAGTGAATGTGACATAGGACATAGGCCTGGCTCTGCCTTTCATCGCCTGTTTTTCAGACCAGGTTGTTTGTTAAAATAGTGAGTGTTTCATCTCTGCTGTTGTGATCAAATACCCTGAAGAAAAAAAAAAAACTACTTAGGGGAGAGAGCATTTGTTTTCACTCACACTCAGCACGTCGCAGGCCCTGCCTGAGCCTTTGTGTGCCGCCCTTCCCTCCGCAGTCAGTGAGGTTTGCTTTTATCATCCCATGCTGATGTGAGAAGTCCTCACAGGCTCACAAGTTGGAACACTTCATCACCAGCAGGGGGCACTGTCTTGGAGGTTGTGGAAATTTGGGGAGGCAGAGCCTGGCTAGAGGAANTAGGTTGCTGAGGGGCAAGCTTTGAGGGCTATAGCCACGCCCACTTCCTGTCCTCACCCTGCTTCCTGGTCTGTGGAGGTGTGAGGAATCTCAGCCACCTGCCTCCAGGATGTGCTGGCGCTCTAAAACTGTGAGCCATAGCAGGCACCCCCTCCTGGGTGTTGTACTTGCAAGGGGTTTGCGTCACAGAGAAGAAGAAAATAAACTTTAAAGATGAGGAAACAGAGGCTCGGGGGCCCAAGAAGGCTCCTGAGAACGGGATAGATGGGATAAGAACAAAAAGAGGGAAAGAGAGATAAAATAGGGAGAGAGGCAGGAGAGGGAGCATCTTGCCTCTAGGGTTTTGACATGGATGGTTCTTTTCTTCCTTCCTTCCTTCCTTCCTTCCTTCCTTCCTTCCTTCCTTCCTTCCTTCCTTCCTTTTTTCTCTTTAAAGAGTGAGGGCATAGTCTCTGAAGAGCAACAGCCTGGAGTCCAAAGACCACGCATCTGAGCTGCCTGTCCTCTGTTACAGAAATGGGGTCCTCATGCTGCAACCTAAAAAAACCATTGCCATGGAGCAAGGCACTGGCCATCATCCCAGCACTCAGGAGGCTGAGGCAGGAGGATCACCAGTTTGAGGCCATCTTGGGCTACAGATGAGACCCTGTCTCCAAAAGAAAAAAGAATGTTTTTTCAAAGCCGCTGCGGGATCATCTTGGGAGGGCGGCCACCTAGGAACCGCCCTTGTTTTCCTAAGATAGCGGCTTTACGCTTCCTCTTTCTACATGGTAATGAGACCCAAAGGGCGCTGCTTGCCCGTCCAGCCAGCGATCTATTAAAATTCATTCTCCCCTTCATCTTTGTACTGTTTATTTTATAAACAGAGACACTGTGTCTGAGAAGTCCAGTAGCTCAAAGCCACACTTTTCTGGTGAAATCTAACCACTTTCCACTTTTATATCTGAAAACGAAGCAAAGCTTTCAGAAGGTATTTCCACCCAAATGGGTCCGTTTTCTAGGAGGGGGGTGGAAACTTCATCCAGCCATCGGAGGCCCATAAACCCAGGCCTCTCTGCAAGACCCCATGATACAGGTTATCCTCTGTGGAAATCATATTACTGAGGACCCACAACTAAGTGACGTATACCAGCTACCTTACTCTTCCTATGTGCAATGGAGCACCCCTCAGTAAGACATAGAAACTTTCAGGGCCATTGCCTTAAAAATCATGGGCAGGGTCAGTAAGACAGCTCAGTCAATAAAANGCTTGTGTGGATACATGAGGACCTGGCCTCTATCCCCAGAACCCACATAAAAAGCTGGGCATGGCGACACATACTGTAATCCCTGTGCTGAGGAGTGAAGGATATTGGGGGGTTCACTGTTCTGACTTGGGACAGTGACAGATATGTCCACTCCAGAGGACTCATCAAAGACTTATTACAAGTTAAGACAAAAGAAGCATCTTTGCTGGCCAAGGGCAAAGCCTCTAACTGACAGTCACCAGTAGTCCACTGAGATAAAGAGCCTTCCCACATACAGGGCCCTGAAGAACACAGGATCACACACAGGGAAGAAGCAGCCTAGGAAAGCACGAGCTACATAGCTCGTGGGCACCAGCACACGCCTTACCTGCTCCCAAGACTTGGAGTCAAGCACGAAGAGGAGAGGATATGAGTTCTGAGCTGCACCGTCCTGGAGGTTCATCGTCCATGAGCCAGTTAGCCCCTCCTGTGCTGCAACCATTTCCAGGTGCCTCCCTCCCACAGANAGCCCCTGCCCCCAAACCAGACACCCCTCAATGCCACCCCACTAAAGACCCACACCCTGCCACCAACCTCAATGCCCCCAATCCATCACGACAATCCCCCACCTCGAATGTGAACAATGCCACATCATGGACTGAGGTCCAAAACTAATAAAGAGGAGAAAGCCAGCTAAACACCAACTGTCACCTCTGTTTCCTGCCTCAAGACCCTGCCACCATGGTGGTCTGTCCCCTCAGACAGTGAGCCAAATAAATTCTTCATTNCTTAAGCTGTCTTTGTCATGTACTAGGTTACAATGATAAAAGCAACTTATACAGTCATTCCTTAGTGAAGAATGGGGCCACACGAGATTCCAAAGCCCTGGATAGAAGAACACGGGTGGGCTTGCTACACAGTGACCCTGTTGNGGAATATTTAATTGCACTGTGAAACTCAGAGACTGTAATAAAATTAACCTTGGATCAGGGGGCAGAGCCAGCAACTAGTTGACAAGAATTAGCCATAGAGAGTGAGGAGAACCCAGGGAGATGGATAGAGAAGACACACAGGAAGGAGTAGGGAGGGACTTGTTAGGTCTCTGATTAAAAAAAAGGAGGTCACTGGTCACTCTTCCTCTGCTTCTTTGATCTAACAGGTTTTCACCCCAATATCTGACTCCAGAGTCTTTATTAGTAAGAGAACAACTTAGATAAAAAACAACAGTGACCCCACTGCTCTCTGCTCACAGGTGGCCTGCTCGCCAGCACACCAGGTGGCCTTTGTCCCCTCTCTCTTTTCCTACTTCTTCTTGACTTCCTGTGATGGCCCTGAAGAAGACATCCTGCATCCATGCCCTTGCCTCAGCTGCTGCCCTTGTGGGACCCATGGAAAGTCACCGTGCATGGACTGGGCGGCACAGCTGGAGCAGACAGACTGAAATGCTGCATGTGTAAGTTGGACCAAAGTCCTTGAACTCTGTGTCTTCATCTGCAAAGTAGAAAGAGCATTGGGACCAACCAACAATACTGCAAAGGATGAAATGAGCTGGTTCCCACATGGCACCTTCCAGAANATTCTGTACACGGGAAGCACTCATTATTAGCCTGTTATGGAGTTTTGTCCTCTAGGCCTGTTGTGGTCATGGACACCATNAAACCACAGTAGCTGTGACACCCACAGAAGATCCCCAAAAGACTGGGCCAGATAACTCACCACTAGAAGGGTGTTGGGGAAGGTCCTCAGACTTGCAACCTGAGATTCTAGCCACTCATGAACACCTGCCTTCCCCCAGCAGCACATGGTCTCTGGAGNTGCTGGCATGCACAGGAGGAGGAAGGCTGACTTGGGGGCACTCCATCTGCGTGCCTGAGGGCGTTGTTANCCACACTGCTGTCAGTGACCCCGTTGGTTCACCATGCTGGACTCNATGGAATCTTCTCTTGAGTCATGGAGGAGTTATCACCCACACTGCTGTCAGTGACCCCATTGGTTCACCACACTGGACTCGATGGAATCTTCTCTTGAGTCTTCACTGCCCTTGCTGTCTAAGGCGAGTAGACTCAGACAGCCCAGGAAAAATCTCCCAACACATGCCATCCCTCCCAACACTGGGGTTGCATTTATTATGCAAACAGATGAGTCTTACCTGACCATCTANGATGTCTTGTGGGTTTGGCTGTTCTTTGGTTCTTAAAAAACTTTTTTTCTAATTCTTCAATGTTTCTGCTTAAAAATGAAGATTCCAGTTGATCGAT
Organism: Neotoma lepida; assembly: GCA_001675575.1. Classification (NCBI taxonomy): domain Eukaryota; kingdom Metazoa; phylum Chordata; class Mammalia; order Rodentia; family Cricetidae; genus Neotoma; species Neotoma lepida. Next base: position 781,382 of record LZPO01044191.1, read on the forward strand.
TACCTGTGGTCTGTTCTTGCCGAAATCAGTACTGAGACAGAGAACTTGGATGTTGCTATGTTTTCCAAATTTCTTTAGAAGCAGTATGTTTCCACTCACTGAAATTGTTAGTTTTACAATTAGTATAACATGTTCTCTATAAACACATAGGGCTGGAAAGATGACTATGGGTAACAGTGTTAGTTACACAAGCATGAGGGCCTGAGTTCAAATCCTGGCGTCCGCATATTAGGGGAAGACGTAGAAAGATATCTGAGGCCTGCTGACTGCCAGCCTAACCCAGGTCAGTGAGAGAGCCCGTCTCAAGGGAGTAAGGTGGAGAAGTGATAGAGCAGGGCTCTGGAGTCCTCCGCAGGCCTGTGCACAGCCATTTCCATATTCAACACACAATTTTAAAATGTTAACTAAAAGGACATTTATTTTATTTGTATTTATGTCGCTATGTGTGTGTGTGTGTGTGTGTGTGCATGTGCACACATGTGTGTGGGGGAATCCAGAGAGGCCAAAAGAGGACACTGTATCCCCTGGAGCTAGAGTTACAGGTAGTTGTGAGCCACTCAGCACAGGGGCCGAGAACTGAACCCGGGTCCTCTGCAAGAGCAGTACACGCTCTTAACCCTTGAGCCATCTCTCCAGCCTCTCCTCTTCCTATAAACTACTTTTTGAGACAGAATCTTACTCTCTCTGAGGCCTAAGCTGCCCTTGAACTCACANTGATCCTCCTACCTCAGCTTCCTGGATGCTGAGATTACAGGTGTTAGACACCACGCTCAGCAACACACCATGTTACTAAATATAATCACGTTAAGTAACTTGTCACATAGAATATCTTGAAGTGTATAGAAATAGCAAGATGCATGTTTTGCACAAATGCAATAAGTAGGTTAAGATAATGATAAGGAAACTTTATTATAAATAGATAGTAAAGTTGTTCAGGGTAAGTTTCTAATTACATATGTATTACACATCATATGTAGAGTTTCTGGCAGAAGCGGCTCATTCCTGCCCTAGCAGGGCCCCAGGGCACTGTTAATAGTATACAGCATAAGCATTGATTTACTGTTCTCAGATCTGACAGATTCCAAATTGTGAAACTGATCCAGCCCCAGGGCCTCAGATCCCAGCCTCAGATAAGGGACCTTAGTTTTGGACATGAGAAATTACTAAGGCTGGCTAAATACCCCTGGGACTCTGCTAGGGCTCTGTGTAAATTATCTCATCAGTCCCCACAGGAACCTGAGGCCCTCAAACCTCTGGGTGGGTAGAGATGCTGTGTCACACTGGCCTGTGTTCAGCTGTCAGCTGCTCTGGTCAGTAGGCTGGCTACCCCACAGCTCCATGAACCTCCCAGCTTGCCATAGGAGGGTTCCTGATGCCAGCATATCCTCACTCACCACAGCAATGAGCACAACACTAAACACACTTCAAGCTGTTTGTCGCGGGCTTACAGAGGATATCTTGACAACCCCCAGAGACATTCTCCATATCCACAGGACACAGGGCACAGCTGTCAGAACTCCTAGTGGCCACGAGTGCACAGCAGGAGTAGGGGACAGAGTAGATGGCAAGTATGGAAGCCTCTTGCAAATAACGTGGGCATCGTCTGCCAAGAATAGGGGAAGAAGGAGAGAGACCCTGTTGCAGACAAACCTCCTGTGCCTAACTCTCCAGGGCTTCTACATCTGCAGCTCCTGCCAGGATGGGCCATTTTGAGCACTGTTAGGCACCTAGAGCTTGCGCCTGAGTCAACAACTCTGGTTTGACCCCCAACCCTACTCCTAGCTCTGGGACTTAAGATAAGGCATGGACAGTTTCTGAGCCTGTGGTTTCTCATTGATGAGGTGAGAATGTAACAACTGTGCCACCTCATGGAGCCATTCCCATGCTGTGACAGGTGTGAAGAGCCCAGTCACTGGAAGCCATGGTCTAAGCAAACTGCAGTAGCTTCATGCCAAATCCAAAACATGAAACAATTCAGGCATGCCTCAACAGGGCGATGTGTATCCTGGCTAAGATGTGTGCCCATAATGGAATTCACATAGCAACAAGAAAGAGCAAAACTCAATAGATAATTTCACATATACTGTGACAAACACAAGAAAACCCAATNAGAAGATGATTAGTTGCCTCTATAACAGCCATGCCACTATTACACCAATGGGCACATCTTGCTGGTAGGTCAATACTGTATCTGGTTACCCCATAACAGCCATGCCACTATTGTACCAATGGGTACATCTTGCTGGTTGGTCAGTATTGTGGCTTGCAGGGTTCACAGCTAGATGAGACCAGTTTTCTCCTCTTCTAGCACTATGAAAACTAGCCAGAGGGAGGAAGTTCAGTTCTAGCTTGATTTCTTCATGTCAATCAAAGTGTATGATATTTCTAACAAGCAGATCTTAGTGCCTAGTTCTGGTGGACAACCAAGGTCAGTGACATCACTTAAGATACCCAGCATGAGCTATGGCATTTGGGAGCAAAATTATTTATCTGCAGAGTGCCTCCTTTCAAACTCTTTGAAATTAAATTTTTAATTAGCTTACAAAAAAATAAATTTCTATACAGCTTCTCCCTTAGTTTTGGTTAACCCTTTCTCCACCCCCNTGCCCACTCCACAGGAGGTGCTGCGGGCCTGGTCAAAAGCCCCTGGCTGGAGCAGTTATGAGCCCTAGCAGAGATTTTACTTAGTACTGTTGTTATGCTAAATGGACACATCATCAAACTGCCCTCCAAACACTTACCTTTCTACCCATAGATCACTGCTACTCAACCTTGGTCACAAGAAGCTTCCATTTGCAGTGGGCGATGATTAAGGCAGAGACTCAAAACTGGCCAAAGAGTTGATAAGTGGTTATTCAGTGCTCAGCCCCAAATGGGCTGACCCCTCCAAGACTTAGGGAACATCACCGAAGAGGGGGCAGAAAGAATGTAAGAGCTGGAGGGAGCGTTGGGAATGCTGTCCCCAGGATGTGACATGGCCACNACCCTAATGAACTCACAGCTGTGGTACCTGCACAAGACTGGACCTGTCAATATCCCATCATGGATGAAGGAAGTTTGTGAGGCCCCGCCCCTCCTTGGGGATCTGTAGGTAGTTAGTGGATGCTGAAGCAGGGGGTTTGTATTCTTCAGGGGTGTGGCCACTGGTAAATTTCTCTTGCTCAACTGAGTAATCTCTACTTGTTCATGCAGGCCACCTGAATTAAATAAATGGCCTTACAAGAGGGAGAAGAGACTTGGTGGGAGAGAGGAAGAGCTAAGCAGATAATAGGCTGACGTGATCAAAGTACGTTTTATACATAGGAAGTTCTGAAGGGATAAATAATTCTGCATTATACAATTAAATGAGAGAAGACGACTCAAAGAGACAGGTAACAAGTGTGCTGGCTAATTTTATGTCAACTTGACACAAGCTATAGTAGTCATCAGAGAGGAGAAAGCCTCAGTTAAGAAAATGCCTCCATAAGATCAGGCTGCAGGCAAGCCTGTATGGCATTTTCTTAATTAGTGATGGATGGGGGAGGGCTCGGTCCACTGTGAGTAGTGCCATCCCTGGGCTGGTGGTCCTGGGTTCTATAAGCAGGCAAGCTGAACAAGCCATGGGGAGCAAGCCAGTAAACAGCATGGCCTCTGCATCAGCTCCTGCCTCCAGGTTCAAGCCCTGCTTAAATTCCAGCCCTGACTTCCTTCGATAATTAACAGTGATGTGGAAGTGTAAATCAACCTTTTCTCCCCAATTTGCTTTTGATCCTGGTGCTTTGTCACAGCAAACTAGGACACAGTGACCCAAGGCACAGCAGCGCACTGCAGGAGAGGTCACTGATCAAGAGGGAGGTAAATGAAAATCCCTGGGAGGCAGGGGATCTCCATCTTGACCTATGTCATCACACAAGTGTCCTTATGTAAAATAGTGGATCAGCTTCACCTTACATTAACCTTCAAGGGAAAAAAATGGAGAAGATGCTGGTATCATCTGACGAGCGAGATTCAAGGCANAGGCCCTCAACTCTGGGCCTGTTAGAACCAGCAAACAGAGGGGGTCTATGAACCACTTCTTCGGCTTCACTCAGCCGTGACTTTAAGCTTCCCTCTGATTAGGGCATTTTTTTCTTTTGAAAGAAATAAGAAAGTTGGGGGTAGAGGCCAATGCAAGAGCTGGGTGAGGGCCAAAGTAACCAGCTGCCTTCCAAGACCAGGCTGACAGGAGTGCACACTGGAATTCCCGCTGCATGCCCAGAGCCTCGGCTTTTCCACCAAGCCCCACATTCCTGCAGGGGACCAGGCGGCCTCCACTAGAGTGTAGCTCATGGTCAAGGTTAGGCCCTGGTGAGAGGCAGGGACCAGGCTCTGATCCATCCTGGCTAGGGGCAGAGAGATGCAGAGAACCACTCCCTCCCAGCCAGAATGCCTCCCTGCCATTCTCTAAACACTTCTGTGTTTGTCTAGAGCACACAGGCAGTGGCTGTCCTGGGGTGATGGGTTCANTGAATTCACTTCTCGCTAACCCCAAAGGGGAGGTAGGAGCCCAGCACTCTGGCCACCTAAGCCACTCTTCCAGGCCCCTCTATTGTCTAAAGGTCCCTCTGTTGCCCAACAAGACCCAGGGACAGGCTCTCTCCACTNGTGAGGTCCTGCCTCTTGTGTCCTATGTGTGGCTTTTCCTAGATCATGTGAGGCCCTTCCTTTCATAAATTCAGAAATATTCTTCCCAATCACAAGTGACTTCTGGCTGCCCCAGTGTCTTCAGAATTGGAGGGGTCTACCTGCCATTTTGTGCCTGTGTATGAAGTGTGCACATGACGTACTGAAGGATAATATATATCCAGAAAAGTTCAGGGTGACTGGGTTGTCACAGCCTGAATGTAGCCAGGAAGCCAGTGCTGGGTAAGGATGGAAAGAACTAGATTCTGGTAGCTGCATGCAGCCACAGTGGCGGCTTCCAGGTCAAAGATAGTGACTCCGTTTCTATTCTGTTGTGATTAAAATACTCTGACCAAAGCAACTTAAACTTTTTAGCTCACATTTCAAGGTACAGTCCTTCAGGGTGAAGTCACAGCTGGCAGGAGATTGAGCCAGCTCACCCATCAGAATCCTCGATCCCCACCAGCCTTGCCCTGGCCATCTATGCCCTGCAGGCATCCACCAGCCAAACAGATGACTTGCCCTCATCAGATGCTCCACCNGCTGGCTTAAGGTAGCAGACTCAGGGGACCAGAGACTCCACACATANACCCTGCAATTTAGGAACAGAGCGCCCAGTTCATAGATGAAGAAACTCCCGGTAAGACATGGCAAGATACAGATGCCGTAGGAGGATGTACTCACAAACAGAACCCACAAAGAGCTTCTAGACAAGGAGATGGGGGTGGGGACTGGGGGTGGTGGAGCGGGAGACAAGGAGACAGGCGCTGCGGGTGTGTAAAACAGGAAGAATGCAGAGAAGCCATCACAACAGCTGACTCTGAGGAAAAGACTGAGACTCCACACCTCCAACTCCCTCCTGAGTAGCCTGGGGAACTAGGAAGGGGGTGCTCCTACATGGATGCTAGGAAATGCAGCCACCCCAGGCTGAGGGAGCCTGNAAATCTATTCCTTATCTCCCCCATGATCCAGCTGAGCAGTCAGGCAGGGAACTTCATAACTAAAAGTTCTCTAAGNGGGGTAGACATTTAGGAGACTGAAGCAGGAGGATCCCAAGTTCAAGGCCATCCTGAGCTACATATCAAGACCTTATCTGAAAACAAATCAAAGGACTGGNCAATTATAACTACCTATAATTGCAGCACTCAGGAGGCTGAGGCAGGAGGATCACCATAAGTTTACTGTGGTCTACATAGTGAGTTCTAGGCCAGCCAGAACTACATAGCAAGACCTGTCTCAAAAATAAATAAATACATAAATAAATAAAATGTAGGGACAGGGGAGATGGCTCAAAAGGTAACTCACTCTCCACACAAGTGTGAGCTCAGGNGTTTGGCTCCTCAGACCCACATAAAAGCCAGGTGGGCATGGCAGCTGCCTGTAGCCTGAGTGGGTGCTCAGAGGCAGAAACAGGGGATTCCCTGGGGCAAACTGCACTAGCCAGAACCACCAAGTTGCAGGTTCAGTGAGAAAGCCTGCCTCAAAAGAGTGGAGAGTGACCGAGGAAGAGACCAACATCAGCTTCAGGCCTCCACATGCACACTTAAGGAAATAGTGGTCCAGAATGAAGAGAGCAATAGTGAAAAAACACTTGAGGCATAATGAAGCACAGAGCTCATATTATCAGTATCTTCACAGTTTGATGAGGAACAAGTTGAAGGTTATAAATGATAGGCTCCCTGGCATTGGCATATTTTTCATGGAGCCTGGGGCTCTGGCTGGGATCCTGCTGCTGGCAGGAGACTATGGTGTGTCAGTTCAAAGCATGCATTTTGCAAGCTCACCCTGCCTGGCATAGAACCAAAAGATGTCTATTAGGAGAGGAACAGCGCGCTTTTCTTTCTCCAGTAGGACAGAACTCTCTAANCCCTACCTATATCTCATCTTCAGAATTGCATCAATAATCCTTTTCCTGGGATGACACATTATATTTGTGACCCAGCTCATCAGTGTTTTTACAGCTGATTAAGCTTTTTACTCTGCTGTATCTTAGCAGTAATGTGTCAACAGTTTCACCTGATTTGAAAGTCGCCCAATGCAGAGGTAGCATAATTATGCATCTTGTTTTGACAGCATTTCTGCAGTACTAGCACTTACAGGGAGAGAAAAAAAATAGGAAGGAGTAAAAAAGCAATTTATTTTCCTAATGTTTAGTGTTTATATGTGAAAGAGACACTAAATACCTGCTTACCTGATGCTTATCAAATAAGTGGATTGGAATTGGCTATTGTTATTGCTGTGTGTGGGTGGGTGCAAAAGGACCCTTAGAAATCATGACTCAACTAATTTCTCAGCTGAAAAATAAGAATATTTTCAGAAATGAAACCAGGGGAGGAAACTGGTGGACATGAGTGCTTTTTTAACACTTAGCAGTCTGTTGCCACATGGGTGGGGAAACGAGCTGAAATAAAAGGTACTTATAATCTGCTATGGATAAGCTAACACCTCAAACAATTGATAAAGAAAATTAGCTATAGAGCCTTCCTTCCTCCTTTGGGAGTCCATAGTATACAAGATTATGCGACATAAGACATAGATCTTAAGAACTACAAATGCAGACAAGAAGTGATGTGAGTGATGGTCAATTAAATATGTTTGTGTTTATAGATTGTTATTAAGAGTTGTGCTTATTTAATGATTAGTGGCTACAGATTCTCCTCCAACAACCATGATTTTACTGATGAGTTAGCTAGGTTTCCAGTACCAGACATGGTATCCCTCTTGTTGGGTGGGTCTTAAGTCCAGTTAGAGAGTCATTGGTTAGCTCCAAGGTATATGCAGCACTGCTGCACTCATAAGGGTTATTGTGCCATTGTGGTCATTGATTCGGTTCATAGGTGTGATGGCTATTCTTGGTTGTCATCTTGACTGCACCTGGAATTAACTAAAACCTAAATGGCTGAGCAACCTGTGATGTATTTTTTTCTTAATTAAATCACTTGAAGTGAGAAG
>LZPO01044191.1:799099-812711 GCA_001675575.1 Neotoma lepida
ATATGCATGTAGATGACAGAGGTTCTCTTCAGGAGGACTGACTACCCATGTTCTCACACTGCCATGATTTGGGTAAGGCCATGAAAAGCTTGGTCCCCAGAATGGCACCCCTGGGACATAGTGGGACCTTTAGGCACTTATGCTCAGAGTCAGAGTTGTAGGAGACTCAGCATTCTTTTATGGTAGCAGCCAGAAGCCAGGGAATACATTTCCCAGAATCCTCTGTCATCTAGAGCATTCTAGATTAGATTCCATCAGTGAGAGCCATTCACACAAGATCTAGGAAGGGCAATGACATCCCCCACCCCACTCCAGCCATCAGGAACAGACCTGATGACTCCAGCATGGGCCCACCTGCCTCAGAGCTGCAGGCTGGTACTACTATCAGCACAGTCCCCAAGGCACCTGTTACACCAAACTTCTGAACACTCAAAGCACCCCCAAGCCTCGCCCTTTAGGCTCTCCAGCAGATTGGAAGCACTCAATCCCGTGTTAATGCTCTTCTTCTTGGCATGTGGGAACACTTCCCTCGGTGTCATGGGAACAGATTTCAACACAGACCAAATGCCTTCAGTTTTTAGGACAATGGTACACACCACCAAACTGCAGCCGACTGTGATTCTCATCTGTCTAGCTCCATCATTTCCAAGTTCACAGAGATTATAACTGGGCCAAGGCCAGGTCTACCACTCTCCCCAGCCAAGACCCTTCCTGATACCTGTCCTATTTCCTCTGGGTAACAGTNATAGGCCAATGTCCCCTGCTCTCAGCTTTCTATCACAAAGCCTCACCTTAAAGGGATCCTGGGTCTCCCTCAGGGTAGAGCATCAGCAGTGAGTCCCAAGGACCTGGGCAAAGATGATTCATCCTTGGTTAATTTAAAGGATACTGCCTTTGCACCCTGGAGATGCAGAGAAATGTCTGTTGGCCATGTGTGGAGTACAGCTTTCTCATTTGAGATGAGTCCAGAGACAGAAGCTCCTGCACAGGGAAGTACTTGCTGTGTGGGGAGCTTGGTAATGACTGGGCTGGNGAGATGTTTGGCCTCTTAGTGAGACTATTATCCCTATTTTCTGGATGGACTATTTCCTGGATCCCTGAACTCTCTGCCCCAATATCTAGGCTGAAATCCCCATGGACCCAGAGATTCCTGGAGCACATTGGTCGTTCACGGTGCTTCAGGTGAAGAAGCAGAACCTTGGTTAGGAGCCCAGGGCTCCTGAGCCAAGTGAGAAGCAGTGGGGAGCCTGCTTGGCCACCTCTGCCTGCTGCNTCCACCTGCTCTGCTACAGGAAGGAAGTGACAGACTCAAGGAACAAGAAGTCATTTGCGGCTCAGGGTTCTTATTTTGCATGTGGTGGAATATATGTATATATTTATTTTGGGCCCATCCAAGCTTTGAAACTTTAATGTCTAAATTGCCAGGATTATATAAATTCCTTTCAAAATTGCTGTCATGGTTTGGATCTGTCTCCCTGCTGTGTAAGACAACACCACCACTTGCTCCCTGAAGCCTTTCTTCTCGGGCCACACAGATGGACAGATGTACCATCCAGTTGCACTGGCTTAGAGAAGACTGGGGAAGACCATCCCTGTGGGCCTGGCACCTCTGCAGACTGTGAGTCACAGCCCAAGGGCCAGCTCAGGACACCCTGGGCGTGGAAATGGTTGGAGGATTCTGGGACCGCACAATTTATTATGCTACATGCTTCCCCTTGGTAAAAATAATAATAATAATAATAATAATAATAATAATAATAATAATAATAATAATAAATTGTGGTGGAGAAAGTTTCGAGTGCCAAGCAGGTTGTCACGAGTAGGAAGCACTTATATCCCAGGGCTGGCAGGGGAGGTGCCGAGTGGCCCTTATTTCTCCAACATGAGAACATGGCAAAATAAATTCCCAGAAGAGGCTGAAGATGACTGGATGAGTCAGAATTGCAAGGCCCATAGCAGCATCCACATGTGGCACTCCAGAGCTCTAGAANGTCTGTCCTGGGTTCACAGGCAAGGAATCGGATGCAGTCAGAGCTCTGTCCCCTCTGTCTGCACCCTGAGTCAGAGTTCCCACTTGCTTCCTTTTGCATTTGCTTCTTTAGAGAGTTCCAGTTGAAAATATTATTGAGCCGAAGACTTAGAACTTGTCTTCATCCTTCATTGTGTGTGTGCATATGCCACACATAAGACAGAGGCCAACCAATCTCCAGTGTTGTTCCTCAGGCACTCACTTTGTTGTGTGTTTAAAGATTTTATTTTGGCGTGTGTGTGTGTGTGTGTGTGTGTGTGTGTGTGTGTGTGTCTAGGGGGTGTGCTGTGCTTGCCCCTAGGAGCCCCAAAGAGGGTGTCTGATCTCCCTAGATCTGGAGTTACAGGCAGTTGTGAGCTGCCCAACATGGGTGCTGGGAAACTGTACTTAGGTCCTTTGCAAGAGAAGCAAGTATTCTTAACCTCTGAGCAACAACTGAGCCATCTCCAGTTCTACCTTGTGTTTTGAGACAGGGACTCCATAACCTGGCCCTCAAGCCCCAAGGATCTGCCTATTTCTACCTCCCCCACACTGGGATTACAAGCATTCACCACTACATGCAGCCTTTTTCAGCTCTGGGGACTGGACTCTAGAGGATCTATCCTAAGGCAGGTCTACNGTCCCGTGAGAGCTGGCCAGCCTGACCTGCTGACCGAAGAGCCAGTCTTCACATGCACCTGTTACGAGGGCAGGGACACATGCTTTGCTCTGACCCCTCCTAACTGAACAAGGAGAAACATGAGGGCAACACACTGGCACTGGAGCCAAGTGTTATCTGAGTGAGCTGCCCCAGCCTGGAAACACGCAAACAGCTCTGTGGGCCACGTCTCCCCTGCCCCCCACCTCCAGTGCCTTCCGGTGCCCACACCCAGCCAGGCTGAGAAAAGCAGGAGCTCAACCCCTGTTTCTCCTCCCCTGAGGGACCCTTCAGCAAGCCTGCCTGGGCTGCCTGGGCTTCAGGGAGGCCACCGGCCTGACCTGTGGGTCTAGTGCAGCCTGCCCAGACTAAACATCCCTGATTAAGTCCCTCAAAGGTTAAATGGGCAATTAGGCAGGTTGCGAAAAGCTGGACTGGCCTTTGCCCCACAGGGCCACGCCTGGACGCCAACCCCAGAAAAGGGACCCTTCCCACTTCGCAGGGCTGACCTCCCACCTATGCATGGTCTCTGGCTCCACACTGCAGGCCTGACCCACAGGTTTTAAACCAGCAGCGGACAGCAGTAATCACAGCTGCATGTGCTAACCTGGAGGAGGGGAGCACAGTGCTGAGCTTCTGCAGCTGACCTGAGGCCGCAAGACAGAGCCTGCCTCCCCTTCACCCCTTGACCCAGCCCTTCCAAGCCCTGTCAGCACTTCCTTAAGAACACACCCCAAACCCAGGCATCTTTGTCACCCACTGCTACCCTGGACCAACCCTTTACTATCAACACCCTAATTCTGTCACAGCTACAGAAGGTACCTGCCTCAGTGTCCCACACCTGAAGGCCTTCCCACACTGCAAGGCAGACTCACGTGCTGGCCAGTCCCTTGGACATAAGTCAAAAGGTCCTCAGGTCTGGCTGCTCCTTTCATCTATCTACCATGTTAACTGGCCCTGCCACTCTTGCCTGTCCCTGACCTTCGCCACCAGCTCCCGGTGTAGAACGCCCTTCTCCAAGTCATCAGCAGGACTCGGACTCTCTCTTCTTGGTCACAAGCTGTCACATCAGAGGCATCCAGGGTCAACTTCTCAAAGCAACAGCAGAACCCACAAGGTCCTGCTGGATGTTCTCTCCAGTGAGATACCTCCTGATGTGACCTGAGGCAGTTTGTCTCTGTCTCTGCTTTTGTGCCAGGAACACAGGGGCTTTGGCTTTTGTGGTCCACATGAGTGTCTTACACCCAGCACGGAGACTCCCAAGAGGCTCCACATGCTGCTGTGGCCTGACAGCACCACCAGGGAACTGACACTTCTTGTATAGGTGAGGAAACTGAGTCTCGGGCTGTTAGATGTCTTACCCAAGGAGACTCAGCAAACTATGTAGTGTGGTTCAAACCTAGCCCTTGCTAGCTTCCAAACTCCAGTTCTTCATTTTTGCTGTTGCTCTGTGGGCTGGAATGAAGCCCAGGGTCTCACCGATAGTAAGTATGAGCTAAACTACCACTAGCCCAGCTCCAGGCTCTTAACCACTGCAAAGTTGGAGAGTGCCAAGGAAGGGAGCTTGCCCAGGAGGATGGCAGGAGGTCATCTGCTCCCGTGCACATCTTCACATCAGTCAGACAATAGGATAAGTCCTGTGTTCACACTCCGTGGCTGTCCTAGACACAACCCTGAAGAAAAGCAGAAGCCTCCCCAACTAGGCCTGAACCTTCCAACCATAGGCTTCTCCCAATAATGGTGTCTCATTACAGCAAAGTGTAGGAGCTGGCCTTGTATGTAGACAGGCACTGGGGCTGTGATAGTTTCACTATGGGCACATCCTGACAGGCCATCAAACCTAAACCCAGGCCAGGTCATCACTGCACAGCCTGGTCCTCCAATGTCTACCATTTCATTACCTTTTGACACACAGAGGTGACCACAAATGTGAAGCCACAGGGGAACCAGAGGCATTTATAGGTATTTGTATAGGAACTTGAAAAAAAAAAGTGTGCCAAGGGTTGAACTCAGGGCCTAGATGCACTAGATAAGCACTCTTCCAAACCAGGATAGGGCCTGAAATCCTGGTCTGGATGAGCCTGCAGTGGGATCAGTAGTAGCCTGCCTGCCTAACCATGGACAGCACGTGTTCCCTTTTCAGCCCTCTTTTATTTTATTCTATTTTAAAACAGGGTCCCTCTAAACTGCTCAGGCTGGACTTGCGTTTACAATCCTCCTGCCTCAGCCTACTGAATGCTAGGATTAGCACCCACCCCAATATATATATGTGTGTGTGTGTGTGTGTGTGTGTGTGTATAATAGTATAATTATAATTATGTAATGTATGTAAATGTAAATCTGGGGAATAATGTTTAAATAAAAAGAGCATAAAAATTCCCAAATAGTACATTTAAGACAAAACAGTAAAGTTCTCTATTTACAGAATAGAGTTTTTAGAGTCAGCTCTCCAGTGAGGTGACCAATGCCAGCCTGGACTCTCCTGGCTTGGGCTCCTCTCCAAACCCTGCTGAGATGAGCAAGAGGAGGAGGTCCAGGAGCTGGGCGGCTCCAGGAAGCCCCTCTGGGAAAACAAGAAACTGAAACAAAGAGAGAAGACAAATCAACAGAATGCAAAGACAGGGAATTCACTCAAGTTCTTGGCAATTTGCAGAGAGACGAGTAGGCATATTGAAAAATAAAACCATTTTCCAAACAGCTAAAGACTTACAAAAATAGAAACTTTTCAGAGTTGCCAGAGAGCTTCACTTTATTTCCCTGACAAATATGACATCAGAAGGTCTCAGGCTTGGGGTTAATGAGATGGCTCACCAGGTAAAGGCTGNGCATGCCCGACAACTTGAGTTCGCTCCTCAGGACCCACATCGAAGTGGAATGCGACAACCAAGTCCACAAAGTTATCCTCTGACCTCCACGTGTCCACCATGGCACATGCCCCCCAGGCCTGGTGCTTCTGGTTTGCAATCCCCCCCCCCGCCCACACACACACACATGTGCATCATACAAGCAAAAAATAATTTTAAAATGTTTTAATAAGGTCTTGGCCTTCAAATTCAATTTAATTTTTCTATATCAGGTATCTATCTAAAAGTAAATATATGGTCTTCTCCAGAAATGTAAGATGGAGTCTTTGCAACTGATCATGTCTCCTCCATCTGGCTTCTTTCACATAGCAGATTTCTCAAGATGCTTTTAAGTCTTTGTTTCCTATTGTAATGTGTGTATGATGTATGTGTGTACCATGATACATGTGTGGAAGGACCACGTGTGAAGTCAGTTTTCTCTCTCTGCGTTNACGGGGGTTCTGGGCATCAAACTCAGTCCACTCAGAGCTTGTAGCACTGAGCCATCTCTCTGGCCCTCACGCAGCAGGCTTTTGAGTCTGCTGCATCATGGACATAGGTANTTCCTCTTTTTCATGGCTGAGCTTAATTCTATTGCCGATCAGGAATGAGAGACAATGGTGTATAAATCACCTCAATNGACTTGAACAGTCCAAAAGGAGGAAGCTCTTAATTGCAGTATACAAGCCNCCTGCAGAAGGGCCTGGGAGAGACTTGAGGCTGTCCAGATGTCCCCACATCTGAGGCACCTGGCTGCAGGTTTCCCCTGCANTGAGCAGGTAATAACTGACTTCAGGTCTTCCCTACACTGTGCAGCTGATAAATGGAGAGGCTCGGTCAGCTGTCCTTTCCCTCCCATCCACCATGTCACAAGATTTGGTTCCTCTAGTCTAGTGGAATCCAGACTCCTCCTGGTGGCCTTCAAGTCCCTCTGGAAATGCCTTATCAACCCTATTCTAGCCTCCACCACCTCTGACTTACCGCTTGCTCTAATCCACTGAGGCCTATCTGACTCCCATAANTGCACCAAGCACTGCTGTGTGTGTCCTCTCCCTCCCACATGACTCCCCTCTCTTCTTAACCCTCGTCATTCCCCCAGTCAAGTCCTAAAGACCCAAGCTCAAGAATTCTTGCCAGGACAGTGAGGTCACCACACCACATCCTGTCATTTGAATGGTGATCTGTCCCCTTGATGGACCTCCTCTATGAAGGGCAGAAAGCAGGCCCAATCACTCCTCAAGCTTCAGCACCATGCNGGCATCTCACATTCCCTGTGAGCCCGTGATGGNAAGAATAGGGAATGGAGCCAGTGATTGGAGCCAGATACCCGCCCTAAACCTGCGCCCTTATTCCAAGGGGCAAACATGCCAATATATGTGAGGGCTACTGTCACAGTGCCCAGGATTAACAGTGACTACTGAGCCTACTCCACCCCATGGGCCTACCCCAGAGCCCAGGCTGTACAGCTCTGGGAATTCGACACTGCCTTCTTCAAAANATGAAGCTGATGCTGGACCCAGNTCTGATGGTTCAGAGCCCAGTTACAGACCTGCATAACCAAGGTGAAGACCAAGGAAGAATGGTCTGTGTTCACCTGCTGTCACCCTGCAGTAGGCATCGTCACCTCTNAGGGTGAATGATCAGGGGCANCACTCTGTCTCCACTCACTCACCAGGAGTGCACACATTGTGTCCAAATGTTGATGAGTGAAGGAAGTGATTGCTTAGATATCCCACAGCAGCAGTGGCCTTCAAAATCCCACAGGGACCCTAAGAACCCCATGTGGGGAACACCCAATGAGATGCCCTCAAAGACCCCAGGCCCTCCTCCAGCAGCTGTTGACCTTTCACCCCACTGACCAGAGGGAAGACCACCAGGGAAGCAGGGTCAGTGGTGAGGGGTCAGTCCGGGAGGGCAATGGCGATTCCAGGAGGGCCACTTCTGGGGGGTCTTTGGGGGAGGAGCAGGAAGGGCTGAAAGGCCGGAGGGAGCCGAGGTGAGGGATTAGGGTCACAAGCTGGAGGTCACAGGAAGGAGGTACCCAAAAGCCCAAAGCTGTCTGTGCAGCCCTACGAGCCTCCCATCCTCCTGTCATTCTGTTTGAAGGAAAAGAAGAAAGAAAACACAAAGGAGACAAGAGAGGACAGAGATGAGATGGGCAGACAGAAAGATGGAGAGTGCGCCTGGCAGAGCCAGGCACTAATGAAGGACGGAGACATGGACAGATGGAGACAGACAGTGACTGGCTCNGGACTGAGCAGAACGCNGTGGCTGGGGCAGGGGTGGACAACCCAGGGAGGAGGCAGATCCTAAGGCAGGGAGCCTGAGGGTGAGCGGTCAGGGGAGGGACACCTGACTCCTCCCTGACACTTTTCCTGGGGAGCCTCAGTGACTCTGAGGAAACAGAACAAGCAAGAAACCCAAGTAAAGTGGTGAACCTGCTTCAGAAACAGCGGGCTCAGCCTGGACCTAAGGGCCGCCACCTTCTCCTCATCCTCCTCCTTCTTCCTCTGTCTCTCTCTCTCCACCCCCCATTTCCATCTCCATCTCTCTCTTTTTCTATCTCCCTCTATGTGTCTCTGTCTGTCTCTGTTTCTGTGTTTCCCTCCCCAACCCCCCCACCATGTTTATGTCTGTCCATCTCTGCCTTCTGTCTCCTGTTATCCTGATCACTTCAGGTGATGTGCAGGGCAGGCACGAGGGCTCACAGACAGTGCTCAGAAGAGATCAACCTAGTGTAGCTGAAGGCCTGAAGCCCTCGTTGGTGGTGAGGGGCCACTCTCATCAGGCTCACACAGCCCAGCCCAGCACTAATTACAGCGCAGTATGTCGTGCTATTTTGATTCATATTTCCTGTCTGGAAAACAGGCTGCAGTACTGGGCACTGGGCCAGGACAGAGGCCAGGAGGGCAGGGCAGGAACCTGCCCATCACTGACCAGAGTCTGCTTCAGGAAATGGGAACTTTCCAGGGAGGCAGGCTACCACACCCCCACCCNCCGACACATTGCCCATACTCATGGAGAGGGGAATGTGCTGACCCCTGGCTGTGCCTGAGCCCAGGCTTGGAGTCAGACAGTGCTGGGTTCAAATCCCCCCAAGTCTCTTCCTGGCTTTGGCATCAGCCAGCCCAGAGCTTGTCTGTAACCTGGCAGCGTCTTGCACTGTGGTTGGACACACATGCCAAGCCCTCGTCACAGACCAGATTTCCTTTGGTGTCACCCTAATTCCTACAATGTCAGAGCAGGAAAAATGCCATGGGCAGGAGGCCTTTTTCTAAAGAAAGCAGAGTTACATAGGGGAGTCAGCTCCCCGGTGTTAACTTTGAGGTCTGTNAGGGTTCTACTTCCTCATCTGTAAAATGGGTTTACACTAGTGCTGGCCCAGAGGGTGCTTGGGCAGANTGAGTGGATTAGCCTATGTGCCTAGCTCAGTACAGCACTCCTTTGCTCACCATGGAGAAAGACCACAAAGAGGCTGTCACATAACACAGGCCAGGTGTATCTGTGACTGCTCATGCATAGGTGTGTGCCTCTATGAAGCATGTGCACAATGACTGAGGATGTGTGTACCATGCCCATGTGTACACATGAGTGGGAGGGGGATGTTCATCTCCACACCAGTGTCTACATGCACACATTCATCCCATGTGCATGGGTGTTTTCCTATATCCCCATGTGTGAATGAATAAACATTAATCTTGCTGTAAGGGGGAATAAAAGGATGTGGAAGCTGCTTTTATGAAACCCAAGTGTCCTTTGACAGATGATTGGGTAAGCAGATGTGGCCTTTCCACAAGGCACAGTATTGTTTGTAACCAGAGGCTTTTCTCTGCCCCGTCCCAATCCACAGCTGCTTTTAAATAATCACTCAGAGGTTTATATTAATTACAAACTGTTTGGCCTGTGGCTCAGGCTTATAACTAACTCTTACATTTAAATTAACCCATTTCTATTAATCTATGTATCACCACATGGCCCACAGCTTACCGGTTCTTTCACATCTTGCTTCTTGGGCGGCTTGCAGCATCTGCCCTGACTCCGCCCTTCTTTATCTCTGTCTTCAGTTTGAATGTACTGCCTAACCTTATTCTGCCTNGCCATCAGCCAAAGAGCTTTATTTATCACCCAATGAGAGCAACACATATTCACATCGTACAGAAAGACATCCCACAGCAATTATTCATTCACACAGGCTGAGCACATCACAGCAAGGGCAAATGCTAAAAGCTCGATGCTGAGTGAAGGGACCCGTGTGGTGGAATCCCATGCAGGTGAAATGTCTAGAACAGGTAGGTGTGGGGTGAAAAGACACTGCTAGCTGGGGCCAGAGGCTCCCCACAAGGGCCATGGGAGGTTTATGGGGGTAAAAATGTCCTNGAATTGATTCAGGATAACTGGCACCATTTGGCAAATTTGTTGGTGGATGAGCCTTTTCCTGAGNAAGATGAAACACGATGAAGTTTGAGGAGTCCAGCTTCCCACCAGCTGAAAGAATATAAAATGAAGTGGTGTCCCTTAGGGGGAGTCACACCCTAAACCTGGCAGTTCCCAGGTTCCAGGGCAGAGTGGTGTTGCTCCAGAGATCACCCAGCCCCCTGATCCCAGCTCTAAGTCCTGTCTGTGTCACAGGTGATGGCAGCAAATGAAGCCAATGGGTTTCCTTCCTCTGCTGGGGAAGGAACCGCCTGTTGCCTCTGACAGCATCTTCACAGAGCCCATGTTCAAGGCCTTGCTGCGTCTCCATTGCCACACCTTCCCCATCCTCATTCACATCAAAAGAAGGGAAACTGAGGCCCAGAGAGGCAAAGGATTGCTTCACTCTGACCCAAAGCCTGGAGACTGGTTGTGTCATCCAATTCCCAGCTGCTCTGAAGGGAGCTCAAGACTTTTTGGATGGACCTGTAGATATCCACGGTTCCAGACAACTCTTGACTCAGACCTTGCCCCAGTTGTGCTCCCCAACGCTTGCTCTGTCCCCAAAACAGCAAGAGAGAGCACCCCGCCCTATTCTGAGTACCATCCTTGATAGGAAAACATTGAGTCCCAGCAGCCAGAGGGCATCTGGACCCCCATTTCCCCAATATAGAACCCTTTCCTCACTTGGGGTCCTCCTCATGAACGGTACCTGGGAAATTCAAGCAAGTGTAGGCTCAGGTCATAGGTCACAGATCCAAAAGCCGTAGTAATCTGCCAGGAAACACTGCTTCAGATTCTTGCAAGAGCCCCAAGGGGTGAGCAAGAGGCTAGAGACACTGCCAAGGGAACAGAGAGGGGTCTTGGTGGGGTGATTGGGGACCTGGGGGTCTCTGTGGCAAGAGCTGATGTTCCCCTTCTGAAGGGCGTGTCTCTGTTAGTGGCCATCCAGAACTGAGTCCCGTATGTCTTTCTGTGATGAAGATGTCTCCTAAGCCACAGAATATGACACGATGCAGGCTTGAGGGTGAGACCAGGCATGACTGTTAGGATGAAAATAATATCCTCCCATGTGCAACAAGCCCGGCACGGTGGATGCTGGGTCCTCACACCTCCCTAGAAGAGCTCACTTGGAAACTCCCATGAAGAAGAGAAAGATGACCTACATGGGATAGGGGTGTGATCGAAGTCCTCATATGCACATGGCTAAACATCAAAACAAAGCCAATTTCTCTGTAGAATTAATATATGTTAATTAAAAATAATAAGCATTACAGGCAGATCCACAGTAAACATAACGATGGAATATGAGTCCCCCATCATTGGCAACATCAGCTGAGGGTGGAGAATGGCCTGTCTCTTATACACATCTAGATGTGTATAAGAGACAGGGATGCCACATGCAGGACTGTTTTCCTAGAGATGAGGCTGGAGGTTTTGATTCTGAGAAGAGAGTTGAACGTTTTGTTTATGTTTTTGGTTTTGTTTCTGTTTGTTTTGGGGTTTTTTTGTTGTTGTTGTTGTTGTTGTTTTCAAGACAGTGTTTCTCTGTGTAGCCCTAGATCTGTCTCTTATACACATCTAGATGTGTATAAGAGACAGGCCCATAGTACCCAGCAAGCAACTGCAGCGCTGTCCCTGCAGTGAGATGAGGAATTGTGAGCACAGTCTCAGAACACAGCCCAGGATGCCACATGCAGGACTGTTTTCCTAGAGATGAGGCTGGAGGTTTTGATTCTGAGAAGAGAGTTGAACGTTTTGTTTATGTTTTTGGTTTTGTTTCTGTTTGTTTTGGGGTTTTTTTGTTGTTGTTGTTGTTGTTGTTTTCAAGACAGTGTTTCTCTGTGTAGCCCTAGATGTCCTGGAACCTGTCTCTTATACACATCTAGATGTGTATAAGAGACAGCCACCACTACCACCTGGCTGAGAGTTGGACTTTTTCACAAAATTTTTTCAAAAAATTCTTTGTATCTGGTGGTTCCTACCTCCTCTGCTGCCCAGGGCTGACAGTGCACTGCTGAGGGATGTGGGCAGCTCCCAGGAGGCCTGCAGGGAAACTGAGCAAGGAGCTCACCAGTACACACAATAAACCTTCTCATGACCTCTGGCACTCTGCCCGCATGAGCCAGTCTGCTGGGGAAAATCAAGACCAAAACCCACTGAAGGTGGAAGCCAGCTTCTCTCAGCACCTGGTGGGGCCACCCAGGATGGCCTCCTCACCTTGAGACCACCAAGCTAAGGCCAACCCATGCTATCTATGGAGCAGAGGCAACTGTCTGTCAGTGACTCTCTCTCTTTCTCTTTCTCTCTCTTACACACACACACACACACACACACACACACACATGTGTGTGTGCACACACACACACACACACACACACACGCATGGCTTCTTCTACTTAAAATGTTCTGGGGTTCTCCATAAATACCTAGGAACCCCCCGGGTCAGCAGAGGACTCAGAGCACTTTGCCTCCACTGTTTTACGAGCCTTGTAGTCCCCCCTCCCTTGACACTGGTGCAAAGATCCTTATTTAAGCTATAAATTGAATTAAAAATTCACATTTAATATTCAGTTATGGTGCGGTTAGGGGTTTTATGGGCAGCCGCTGCCCTTCCTATTTGCTTACAATGTTGCCCCTCATGTTGCCAAACCCCGGCTGCCTGGACTGCCAGGAGGATGCCAAGTTATTAACAATTATTACCTTTTACAGTCGTTTTTGGCCCCAGCCTGCTTTTTTGGTGGTCTCATAATTTCAAAACAGGGACCTTTGAAATCTTACCCCGAGACCAAATGGGCTTGTGGACCACACTTCCTCACTCCCACCGAGCGACCCAATTCCCATTATGAAAGGTTGTCTGTCTTTGGCTCCCGGCCGGAGCTCTAGGCCAGTCCTGACATCTGGGGAACAGGATCTCCCTGAGAGGGATANGACGAGTCACCCCACTCGCTGAGAATGAGACTTTGTGCTGTAAGGACATGTGCCNAGAGTGATGTAGTCACCTGAGCTGTCACAAATTAGAAGCATGCTGTGGCCCCTTATGCCACCCTCAGGGCTATCCTTAGCCACAGACTCTCTGGAGTTAGCTACATTGTTAGGCCCCCATGTGTGTGATCTGGGCACAGAACAAACTGAGGGCATGTGTGTGAGAAGGCCAGAAAGAGACATCAGTTAGATTCCTCATTCTCTGCCGTGTGTGTGTGTGTGTGTGTGTGCGCTGTCTCTTATACACATCTAGATGTGTATAAGAGACAGGGATGATTGTAACCCCCCATATGGGTGCTGAAAATTGAGCCCAGCTCCTCTGCAAGAGCAGCAAATGCTTTTAACTGCTGAGTTTTTCTTCTTATTTTTCCGGACCAGGTCTCTCTCTGAACCTAGAGCTCATCAATTCAGCTAATGTAACTGACCAACAAGCAACCAGGAACCACTACCTCCTTAGTGTCAGAAATAAAAACACAAGCTGTCACACCAAGCTTAAGTGTGTGCTTGGGATTGGACTTGGGTCCTTAAGCTAGTCCAGCACGCCGTTTATAAACTGAGCCATCACCTCTGTCCCCAAGAAGCTCTGAAAAATGCTTCTTCTTCAGTGAATTGCACTTGCTTTTTCACAGATGTAAAGATGTTTTTATTAATTTATATCTGTAGACTCATATATTCAAAGCATAATATTGTAAATATTATATAAAT
>LZPO01044191.1:815242-829287 GCA_001675575.1 Neotoma lepida
CACACACACACACACACACACACACACTGGAAAGGGGTCCATGCCACCTCAGTTTGGTGAGGAAATACCTGCTGAGAGGTTGAGAGCTAGAGCAACTGGACACTATCCACTGGGCCTGTGAAGACTGTGTCCACAAGACAGGAGGCAGGGATGGCTACCAACCCCATCAGGTCCTTCCCACCCTCCTGAGCGCTGCTTCAGGGAGGTTCTAGGAAGGAAAGGAGAGACATGAGGGTTCCTAAGAAGGAGCGCAAGTGAGGTACCCAGGAAGGGTCCACCCACAACAAAAGCAGAAGGAGTATAAGCACTCGTGGTCCAGTGAGGCAGTTATTCACATCAGGACCAAGTGTCTGCTCTTCTACTTCAAGGCTACATACTGTGCTGTTGTGTGATCAAACCAGCACTTATTTAATATATTTTCTAGCAATGGGTCTTTATGATGTTTTCTTCACTTTTTTGCATGAATACAAACACTGAGAGTGACACCTTTGTAATTGTACAAATATAACTTTTCTTTTTGTTTGTTAGTTTTTACTTTTCAAAATTAGCTATGCAGCCCAGTCTGGCCTTCAACTTACAGCAATCCTCCTGCCTCTGCCTTCCAAGTGCTGGGATTATAGGCTTACAACATCTTTGAGACATTTTTTTCCTGGGGAGACATGAATATACATCTATTCACCACAGATACAGCGCCAACAGATTCCACCCAATCCAGACTGAAAAGCCAATGGGCTGAACTGGGATCACAGGAGGCTGGGGAACTTACGGTTAGTCACACTACCAAGGAGCTCTCTCTCCTGGCCAGAGTTAAATTACACCCTTGGGAGGGTTAGGGCCTCGTGTGCCTGGCACTGTCTTTCACAGCCTCCTCAGCTTCCACAAGAAAGTGTAAGGGTTAGGGACCCAATTCCCTGAGATGACCTGCAGGTGACCACAGCTGATTTCAATGTGACAATGGCCAGAGGGTGGGATTCCACAGGTCACCATGAGTGGAAGATGTCAGAACTGGAACGGCTAGGTCAAAGTTTCACATTCCCAAAGTGCCTTCTTGCACATGGCCTCNGTTTACTCTTTCAACGGTGAGTGTGAAAACACACATTTCTGCAGCTCCCTAAGGCCTTCCACAATCTACACGCTCAAGCAGCTTCCAAGAAGAGGCCATGTAGAGTTAGGACAGAATTACATGCCCTGACTGGGAGGTGCAGGAGAGAGAGAGGCCGCAGCTGAGCAAGGGTCCAGTGACCCTCCCCAGCCCCACCTTCTAAGTGAGTATGCCAACAGTCAACAGAATCGATCTTGAGAGCCTTCTGCAAGNAGTCACAGTTGCTCTGACGAGGACAGCAGCTATATGCTCAGAGGTAGCATTCTCTGACACTAGAGATGTGTGTTCCTACCTCCATTTTGAAGATGGCTCAGAGACATTAAGTAACTTACCCAAGGTTGCACAGCTAGTAAGTATGAAGCACAAATTTAAGCTCAGGCTCGGGCCTACCTGAGCTTAACCTTGACTGTTTCTTGTGAGTTGCAATATAGTCTGTCTCTATATGTGGGGCTTACATCGCAGGTGTGGCAGAAGTACCTTGCTGGCAGGTCCTAGATCCCTTTGTGCCTGGCTCAACATAATGAAGATGAACATCCCAAAGCCTTCTGGGAGAACTTGGAGACGTGTTGTGCCTGCCTGCCCACCATGCAGCCCACGGAGGCCACAGGAGGAAAAGTAGGATTCACAGGTTCCAAGTATGAGGATGTCCAAGGTGGCCTTTGAGACCCAGAGCCCAGTGAGAGGTCCTTCTGTCACCGGATCCTTTGTCTTTGGAGGGAATTACTATAGTCACCCAAGGGCACTGGTTAGTCAGGGGAGTGTTCTATCCATCAAGGGCAGCCTCTCCCTGATCAACACAAAGCCACTGGCCACACTGGCCACTGGCCAGGGGAATCCTCACCAGAGCCAGGGCCAAGGCCATGGTGTGTAGACTCCATCTTAAAAACCATGAGCTGCATCAACCCATTAACGCCTCTTACTGCTTTTCTTTTTTCCTTCCTCCTAAATTTTTGACACACAGTCTCAGGTAGCTTAGAGCCATCATCGCCCTGGCTCTGTATATGCCAGGCAAGCACTCCACAACGATCTGTACCCCAAACCCTTTCTTTCTATAAGTACCCAGCCACTGGTAAGTGTGACAGCAACAGAAAGCAGACTAAAACTAAGAGCCCAGGAGTCCTTGTCATCCTCTCACCTCAGGTTCTGCCTGTCTCCCTGCTGTGTGGTCAGGAAGTTGACCACAGCNGATTTACACTGGGCTCCTGCAGGGGATGTCTGGAGTGCGGAGGGCTAGATGCAGAAAGCACAAGGAAATCGGGATCCCTTTCTCTTACCATGGGGCACACCTAACCTAACCCTACCTCCCAGCACCATATCTGGGCCTAAGATCTGTGAAGCCTCCTCTTCTTATGACCATGTCAGGTCCTGAACCTTGATCCCGCCAGGGCCTCTGCTGGCCACTCAGCTACTGAGGTCAACACTCCCCATGCTCCGGTATGCAGCTGGGCTTCACACTCAAAGCAGAGGGCTGCCAGTCCTCCCTTGACAGTTCTACTGGCTAATGGATGTTCCTGCTGCTCTGAGGTCTGTCTGACTCACAACCAGAGCCAGGTGCTAGGCCTGGCAGCCTCCTGGGACCAGTAGGTGAAGGGCGTGGGCAGCAGCAAGGACTCTGGGTATCCCTGCTCTGGCCCAGCCCTCCTCCAGCTGAATGCTAGAGGAGACCCAGCTGGGTCCTGCAGCTTTTCCCGATCTTAGAGTCATCTAAACTGCCACTTGCTGCACTTTGCACCTCCACCTGTGAGGAACAAGCAGAGAAGAGTAATGAATCCTTCTCCTTCCCAGTCCTTCCAACAAGACAGTGTCCAAAAGGTCCACGCATGGGAGTTGGAGAGGTGGTCCAGTGACTAAGAGCACTTGCTGTGCAATTAATTACCGGGACTGGAGTCCAGATCTCAGCACCCATAAAATAAGCCAGGTACCATGTACACCTGTACACCCAGCTCTGATGAGGATGGAGACATCTCTAGGGCTTGCTGGATCCCAGCCTATCCAAGACACTGTCTGTCCTGGGTTCAGGGAGAGCCCCTGCCTCAAAAGGATCGATAAAGGATAAAGGGGAGGACACTCAATGCCCTCTTCTGACCTCCATGAGGGTACACAGGCTTCTGCACCTACACACATATGCACACACTCTCACAGACATGTACACATATAAAATAAATATGTTTAAATTAGAAAACACTTGTGGAACACAGACCATTAGCTGAGCAAAACTCTAAATCTGGAATCTCCTTCCCAGACACACCCCTCTGCTCCCAGCCATCCATACCACTACCTTCCTAGTTAGCTTGGATTGTCAACCTGACGCAGCCCTGAGTCGGCCGAGAAGAGAAGTCTCGGTTGAGGAGTCGCCTAGATGAGATTGGCCTGCCAGCACACCTCTGGGGGACTGGTGCCTTGTCCTGTCATCCTCCTCAGGAGCTGTCCTGTCCAACCCTGCTCCACTGTGACCTAATAGAGGGGTGTGACTAGGCCAGGTCAGCACAGTCCTCACCAGCCTNCCCAGCATGGAGCAGACAGTGACCTTGTGGTCCTCTAGAGACAGTGCTCAGCTGCAGGATCTGAACTAGCCTCACCCTAGAGCCCTCCCAGGGAAAGGTCCAGATAAGTGGAGTCGTGAGTAACCACCCAGAAAGAGTCAGAGACTGGAGAGAGAGGAGCAAGGAGCCCTCAGCACACAGCTGCGGTCTCAGACACAGAGATTGGGAGTAGGGGAGAGATGGAAGACCCTCCATTCTGTTATCTTCAGTTTCTCTGCAGCCAGTTCTGAGTTTCGGTGTTGGCAGAAGCTTCCTGTTTGGTCAGGTGATTAGGGTGAACCTGGGTGCACAGTCTGCCTCCATTCTAAGGCCCTGCCCCCCCCCACAGGTGCAGATGGGAGGTGACAGCAACAAGACAGGATAACCAAGTCCCACTTCTGAACAAGAGGACCCCAAGGGAAACCCCAGGCAGGCAGATGACACAAACAAGACACTGTTTAAAGCTGTTCATGAACACCTGCTCACCTCCACACCTCACAGCAGGTGTGTGACCCTGACATAAGGCTCAGAGGGCTATGAGAGCTTGACTACAGAAACAGTGCCAGCTGCACACACTCAGGACCAGAACATCTTGAGCANTACTGCTCCAGTGTGCACAGCTAGGCAGCCACATGAATCCCAGCTCAGGGAGGGAACTGGGCAGAGCATCAGGCCTGGACAACCAGATCAACACAATCAAACAGTGTGGGCAAGCTGGGTGTGGTAGTTACCACCTGTAAACCCAGCCCTCATGCGGCAAAGACAGAGGATTGAGATCCCGGCCAGCCTGNTCTACGTGGTCATACCCCGTATCAACAAAGCAAACAACAAAATAATAATGCATGACCTACATCCTCCATAGAAATGACACAGACCTGGACTCCTAGTCTTACAAAGAAACATCCAACCTTCCAGGTATAAATCAAAATCACATTCCAACAGCTTCTACTCAGAAAAAAAAACTCACAGATGCTCACAGTGCTGGATCCCAAAGGTATTGTGCTGAGGGGAAGCAACCAGACTGACAGGGTCACCTGCTCCATGTTCTCTCTACATGGAGTCCGGAACAGAAACACGGAGATGGCTCTTATTCACTATAGTTCTTGAAGTCTTAGCCGTAGCAGTAAGGTGAAAAAGAGGATAGAAATAAGGAAAGGAGTCAAGTTGCCTTACTTGCAAACAGTATGATCCTATATTGAGAAGAATCTAAAGCAATGGTTCTCAACCTTCCTAATGTTGCAACCCTTTAATACAGTTCATGTTATAGTGACTCCCCAACCATAAAACTCACCCATTGCTACTTCATAACTGTAATTTTGCTACCTTTATGAATTGTACTGTAAATACCGGATATGCAGGATCTCTGACCTCTGGAGGAGTTACAAGCCGCAGGTTGAGAATCACTCATCTAAAGATTCCATCAGAGGTTGTAGATCTGATAAACACTTCCAGCAAAGTAGCAGTCCTCGTGAAAATTCCAATGATATTCTCCACACACAAAAAAAAATAGAAAAACCTAATCTTGACTTTCATGTGGAAGAACAGAACCAGACTGCCCATAACATGTGAGAAATCTACAGGACTGGAAGATCTGAGCACACCCAAGGGCAGGAGTTGTTTTCTGGACAGTGATAGTTGCCCTGCAGTGGCCTTGAGGGCCCACTTCTGCAGTAGATATCTGCTGCAGAGAGAAGACACAAACTCCCCACAACCTGCCTCTTGCTGAGGCATCTCTGCCATTCCTGAGTGGCTCCTGACTGTGCAGAACAACCACTTCAGAGCAGNTAGTTTGCATTCCTGGACCCCGGCTCTGAATACAACAGCTCCTCCCAACCATAGGCAAACCAAACTATTCCTGGGCATCACCAACAACCCTAGGAACTGAGGAGGAGGATGGTGAAGACAATGATGACAATGGCATGGCTTGTGGATATGGTGGTGGTGGCAGGGATGGTGACAATGTTGATGATGACCATGGTTGATGGTGGTGACAATAGTGATGATGGTGAGAGCAGTGATGGTGATAATGGTGATGATGGTGATAGTGATAACNAGGATTGTGATCATGGTGGCGATCATAGAGATGATAACAGTGATACCACGTTTCTAATGATGTATTCAAGAAAACTATCTAAAAGCCTTGATATGGTCCGTGGCTCACACCGAGCCATCAGGAACAGCTGTGCTGACTGCTTTCTCACAGGAATGCTCTGGTTTGAAATCTGATGCTAAACAATTTTGAGTGGTTTGTTGATGTCTCTCGGCACACAGGTTGTATGAATTATGACTCTTCAAAGCTATAGACAGCAGAGGCCCTTTGTAAGCTGCCCCACACCACTCAGAGGAGTACACAGCTTCTTTTAGCCACAACGCCATGTTTCAGTCAGGGTCTCCCGAGAGCCTCCGACAGCATGTCCAAGTCTTGATCTCTCTGACCCACTGTTCCCCTCTGTACTAGCTACATTACAGGCATGCTGCCCCATAGGGAGGTGGCAGAAACTTCCAGTAACCTCATGCCCAAACCTCACAGCTCAGCAACTCCCAGGCACAGAGAGCCTCTCTTTCCCAAAGTTCCAGCAAAAGACCTTTCTCAATGGCCCTGCACAGACTGCTGGGCTGTGTGACATCACCAGGCTGTCACTGTGGCCAGAAACTGGCTCCATAACCATGCTTAGCAAGGATGAGAAGGAACTGGGCTGGGAAAACAGGAACGGGGCTCCTTGAAGGGGAACTCGGACNCTGCTTCTGGAAGAAGTTGGGTGCTGAGTAAGAAAACACAACAAATGATCAATCATGGCACCCCTCCAGCACCCAGCAGGCCAGGCCTGGCCAAGACTGCTGGTCTCTCACCTTTACTGAGGGCTTGCAATGTAAGGCCTGACTGATTCCTACAANCCCAGGCAGAGCTGAAGAGTTGGGGCTTCTGACCCAGGCTACAGGGAGAGACAAGGCTTCCCAGCCTTGGATGAGAGAAGACATCATAGGTCTGCCTTCCAGGAAAGAGTTAACATTGAAGGGGAGGCCCCAGCATGGTGTCCAATGGGAGGAAGCCCACCCACTGCGCATGTTTAACCAGGCTTCCTGTGGGGGGCAGGAAAGACTGGGTGGCCCAGCAAGGTATGCTGGGGTGAATCTGGTTAGTCAGAAAGGCCCAGAGCCAGTGAGCCTTGGGTCAACTCGTGTCCCCTGGGCCCTTGGGTTGAGTTCATTCTTCTCAGCTGATATCATGAGGCATCTCATGGTCTAGAGGAGAAAGGAAATGATTCTACTGGAATGTTCCGTCTAGGAGTTGTTACTCAGATCCGGGAGGTCACAGGAGCTGGAAGATGGAAAGAATATACCAGTATGTGAGTATGTTTCCGTGAGAGTGCATGTGTGTGAGCATGCATGTGTGTGAGCACGAATGTGTGTGAGCATGCTTGTGTGTGCCTATTAGCATGCGTGTGTGTGTGCCCCTGTGAGCAAGCAGGTGTGTGAGCATGAATGTGTGTATATGTGAGCATGTGTGTACATGTATGCATGTGTATGTGTGAGCATGTTTGTGTGTGAGCATATGCTTGGATGCACACCTGTATCTATGTGAGCATGTTTGTGTGTAGGTATGTGTATGAACATGTTTGTATATATATATATATGTGTGTGCCCTTCTCCAACAGAAAAAGTCTAGAAACAGAGTGGCAACCACAAGGCTGCCATTTAGCCTCCAGCAAGGAGCCGCCAGGCCTGCCACAGGCGACTTCTTCAGACTGTTTCTGTCTCTCAACAAGAGAAAGTCAACCTGGAAGTCTTGTCCCTAGGACATGTCACCATGGCAGTGCATTTCTGTGCAGACACGTGTTGTGGATGAGGGGTGGAGCCCAGCCCTCCACTTTGAACTTGAGGTTCATCTCTTTCTACTGAAGCTTTCTCAACAGGGGCAGAGCCACCTGTTTACCATCCAAGCGTAAACACTGTCCTTTCCTCCTAGTTGACTCTCACTGAGGGTCCAGGAGGAAAGGCCTTAGGCTCAGCACCCGCCCCTGAAGCAAGAGCTCAAAGCCTTTTGAGATGTCCACATAGTCACTGTCACTCAGACACGAGTGGCTGTCACTCAGACACGAGTGGCCTAAGGACCTGGGGCCAAGGCATGAAGGTGGGTGTGGCCTGTGAACAGACAGGAGCCACCTGAGAGGTGTGGCGTATCTTGCAGGCCCTGAAGAACCTAGATTGAATTCCCACAAGAGAAGTGTCCCCAAAAANACTCAGGACTCCAGCCTCAGGGCTCCTGCAGCTTCTCAGTGGAGCCTTTCAGTCTAAAAAACTGACNACTATGAGGGGTGGGAGGAGGGGAGTGTTATAAAGCATGCGCATGCGCACACATAAGCACCGAGATACCCTCTGCAGCAGCTGAGCAGGGTGGACAGGAGATGACACTCATGTCTGAGGATTGCTGCCCCTAGAATGCAGTGAGGGGAGGTCGGAAGCCATGTGGAGGTCCCAGGGGCTGATTAGAACCATTTGTGGGGTCAGCACGAGGCAGGCCTGCGAGCTGCGAGCGAGGACAATGTCGGCTCTGTTCTGCTCCAGAGCAGATGCCAACGCTGCCTCTGACTTTACAGCTTTTTCTTGGCTGTGCGGGTGAAAGAGCTGATTAAAAACGGGCCGCTGGATGCTCAACAGCCTCCCGGAATGTGGTACAGGACGCGCAGGGCCGGGCCATAATCCTCGCTGGCTCCAGCTCCCACGGAAAATGTGCAACCCGCGCGTCCAGCCTCGAAGGCCAGCGGCTCAGGAACTGCCCACACTCTCTGGGCCCCCTGCCAGCTCGGACCCAGGGCCCAGACCTTGTTAGCACTGAGCAGCAAGGGCACCTCCAAGCCTTTCTGGGACTGATGAACCCTCAGCACCGAATGGACCATTCCCTCCAGGTCAGATCCACGTGCTGAGCTGCGGCAGCCTGGTGTAGGTAAAACCCAGTAAGCCCAGGGCGTTGGGTTTCAGAGACGAGTCACTGTGTGGTCTGTGCCGAGTGCCAAGACTTTCCAACCATACATTTGGACAGCGGTTACTCAAGTTTGGGTAAGAAAACACTTACCCAATTTCCGAGCAGACTGTGGAGTAAGGGGCCTGTACCAGACACCGGCATTGCAGTGCACTTCCCAGAAGCGTGGCCCTGGCCACGTATGTCCACGGGGCTCATGGGAGAGCGGCCACGGCTGGCCCTGTGCCCCATCCACGAGATGGCAAACTCCCTGGAGCCTTGCTGAGACGTCCACACCACCGGTTCCCTGCCAGAAGGTCGAGGCTCCCGAGAGGGAGCTGGAACGCTGATTGGAAAATGAAAACACTCCGTTAATGAGGAGCCAGAGGAGGCTGGAAATGCCAAAGCTGGAAGGAGATTTGGAGAGGGGCGAGCTCGGGTCTCCAGGCCTCTGAAGCCTTGTCCATAAAATGAGGGGGTGAGGTGAGGGAGGCAAGCCCAGGCCACCCAAGGTGTTAGTGGCTCAGCTGGCCTCAGACCCCTGACCCCATGCAGGGCCACTTTCCACATGTCAGGCCTCATCTAAGACAGAGCCCTGGGAGCTGCCTCTAGGAATGTGAACACATCTGCTCCTGACAGGGAGGGACCAGCCCATACAAGGACACAAGCCCACCTTTTCTTCACAGGGTACCAGAGTTGGGGCTGACCCCGGAGCTCTGCTAAGGCTCCTGTGTACATAACACATGAATTCTGCAGCGTATCAGCATGTCTTGTGCTGTTGGAAAGAAGAGAGNAAGGGAGGAAAGAGGGAGAGAGAGAGAAAGGGACAACTATAGTGCATTTGTGACACTATGTGTATGTATGTATGATGTTTATTGAGGCTCTGCCTCACCCCATTCCCAGACACCAACATGCCACCTTGTGCCAGCCACTGGGAATATGAAGATGCCCAGGTATAGCCCCCATAGATGATACCCGTGAGTTGTGGACGGCATTGAAAGGCCTTAAGGAGCCAGATAATTCTCCTTCCTTCCCATCCAATGGATGGGGCATGTGCTCACTTCCCCAAAGCCCAGTGTCCAGCAGACTGACAGAAACCCAGAACTGGCTGGTTGGTAGCCGATACTGACTAGCTGTTTGGGTGGTCAGCTGACTAATCACTGCTTGTTACTGGTTAGGATGGCTATGACTTATGGGTTCGTTGACTAATTTTGTGGGCTGTTAGCAGGTGATTGGATGCTTGGTTAGTCAGTTGGTTGGTTGGTTGGTTTGGTTGGTCAGTTGATTGGTTAATTGATTGGTTGGTTGATTGGTTGGTTGGTTGGTTGGCTAGTTAGTTGACTGGTTAGTTGATTGTTGGCTAGGTGAAAGAAAAACCCAACATAGTAATCTAAATAGAAGATGGACTTCGGGGTTGAAAGCTGAAGAGACCACTCTCGTCTCTGCCACTTCAACATTGTGTGGCCATGAGAAAGTCCCTTCATGGCCTTTATCAACAGATAAAGTGTTCACTGCAGAAGCCTGGCAGTCAGAGTTTGATCCCTGGAGCCCACAGAAAGGTGAAAGACGAGCGCAAACTCCATGCAGGTGTCCTCTGATCTCCACACACATCATGCACACATGTTCCCACACATGGTGGTGATGATGATGATGATGAATGTCAATGTTTAGAAAAGAAAGTCCCTTCTGGAAGACTAGTCAGGAAGAGGACAGAGATCTGCCAGAGTGGGAAGGGACAAGAGAAGGTAGTGAGGGTGACTATGACCAAAATGTCATAATAAAACCCATCACTATGCATTATTGATGTGTAATAATAAAATGAATAAATAAATCTCTTTAGTCAAGCCTCATAGTTCACATCAGTAATCCCAGAAGTCTGGAAGCTAAAGCAGGAGGATCACCATGAGATCAAGGCCAGCCTGAGCTACAGAAAGAGACTCACTCAAGGACAAAAACAAAAGCCGAAGTCCCTTCACATTGGTCCCCTCCAATCTCCAAGTTCCTCACTGCACAGCAGGTTTGTGTCAAATACTCTGCAAGTAGCATACCCAAGGGACAAAGTGCACTCTGTAAGTGGCAGGTGTTGTCATCTGCTCAATATGGATGAAGGACTCAGTCTATAATGTGTAAGATGTGCTTGCCACAACCCCACCAGGCACCCCTTGGAGAAACATTCTACACACGGTTTCCATGTAAGTCTAACAGTCCCCATGAAGAAGGACCACAGATCATGGCAGCCATCGCATGACAAGAGCCAACCTGATCACAAGGTGTAAAGAAAACATTTGAAGAGGTTTCAAATTCTATGGAATTCAGGGTAGGAGACGATCACCTGGGATGAGGAACCAGCTCAAAATGCCAGCTCCCAAGGAAGGAAGCTCCAGGAACAAACATCTTCTACTTTGTAAAACACAGCCACACCCAGAGCAAGAATGGTGACTGTAGTGCCAGTACTTGAGAGATGGAAACAAGAGGATCAAGAGTTCAAAGTCACCCTTGTCTATGCAGCAAGTTCAAGGCCAGTTTGGGGAACATGAGACCCTGTCTCAAAATAGCAAAAAAAATCATGCCCANATTTCACACTCACAAAGGTCATGTTACGTTTACTATCCATTTCCAGATGAGAACAGGCTCAGGCTCTAGTAAACCTTGGGTTACTAGAGTTTGAAAACCCTGTTTTCCAGTGCTGAGGAACNCTTCCAGAGTTCTGAAGCAAAAACATGTCCTGAGCACAAACCTTGTGTCTCAGAGCATCTCTGAAACTGACCTCCCATGATTTAATCCAGGCAAGTAGATGTTTGTGTCCATGTGTTTTACAAAGCTACTGCTCAAACATAGATGTGCCCCAAGCCATTCTTTTTTTAATTTCTCATTTGAAAATCCCAAAAACAGCTGCATGGTGGTGGCACACACTTTTAATCCCAGCCCTTGGGAGGCAGAGGCAGGCAGATCTCTGTGAGTTCAAGGCCAGCCTGGTCTACAAAGCTAGTTCCAAACAGTCAAGACTATACATACACACAGACAGACACACACACATAAAAAAAAAATTGTCTCAAAAAAATCAACAAATAAATAAATAATAAAAATCCCAAAGAACTATAAATGAAAAATAAAATTTTGGATACATCACACAATTCTGGAAAATATCATGACAGCTGGGTTTTTAGCTCTTATGAAATGGGCTCAGCTCTCACACACCTGGGTGATAGAAGACCAGCCCAACCTNATTGCTCCAGGATGCTGAGAAATAGAGATGGCTTCCTCCTCCTTCCTGGTCATGTCTGACTTTTTGTAGTGAAATTGTTCTACTTGCCCATCACATCACTGTGCTACATGTGCCCTCCTCATTCTGTTGGGAGATCAGACACAACAATGGAGAAAATCAGTGAATTAAGCTCAAGGATCCNACAGAATGCTGCACAAGAAACACTGAGGTAGAAAACATGCAGAGGAGTTAGAGGCAAAAGATAAAATAAGTAGTTCTAATACGTGCCCCAGAACATTCCTAAGAAATAAAACAGATTGAGAAAAATGTTTTTAAATGAATTAAATTCCAAAATGTTTCCAAAATCAAACCAGATCATGAGTGTTCAGACTGAAGGAGCACACTGACTCACAAGCAGTTTGGGATGGAAGGATGGATGATGGATAGCTGAATAGTGGATCGATGGTGGCTAGACAAATGGATGGATGGATGACAGACAGATGGATGGGTGGATGGATGGATGACAGACAGAGGGATGGGTGGATGGATGGATGACAGACAGAGGGATGGGTGGATGGATGGATGACAGATAGATGGATGAGTGGATGGATGGATGACAGACAGATGGATGGATGGGTGGATGGATGGATGACAGATAGATAGATGGATGGGTGGATGGATGGATGACAGACAGATGGATGGGTGGATGGATGGATGACAGACAGATGGATGGATGGGTGGGTGATTATAGAAGATAAATGACTTGTGAAAAGACTTTCTAAGGGTGGAGAGATGACTTAGGGGTTAAAATACTGACTACTCTTCCAGAGGACCCAAGTTCAATTCCCAGCACCCACACGGCAGCTCACAGCTATCTGTAATTCCAGTCCCAGGGGATCCAACACCCTCTTACAATTTCCTCAGACACCAGGCACACAAATGTGGTACACAGACATACATGCAAACAAAACACCCATGCACATTAAATAGATGGATAGATAGATCGATAGATAGATAGATAGATAGATAGATAGATAGATCGATAGATAGATGATAGATAGATAGATAGATAGATAGATAGATAGATAGATAGATATAGAGAGAGATGTTTTTAAATAGAAAGACACTCTCTAGTCTTAAACCATTTGGAAAGCAATATGGGAATATTGCTAAATAAATTGATAATGATTTTAAAATGAGAGACAAACATGCAAATCATAAAAGTTAATAAATTTAAGGATGCTGAAAAGGAGGCAAGACTGTCCCCATGAGTGACTTTTCAGTGGTAGGTGGATGTAAGAATGTCCTTCAAATTGCCCTAGGAAGAAAATAATTATCCCATAGTCTCCAAACAACTAGGGAATATTTATCATTATCGCCATGATCACCCACAGCAGCAACATCACCATCATCACCATCGGCATCACCATAACCGTCTTTACCATCACCACCGTTATCATGACTATCGTTGCCATCATCACACCATGACCATCACCATCATCACTCTCATCGTAATCATTTCTAGAAATCACTGCTGTGAACATTACCCAGCACATTTAATTTTACTAATTTTCCCTGCATCCACTCATTTCATCCTCATGGGACCCTCAGGGCCACAGGCAGAATCACCATTACCATTTTGCAGA
The DNA here is from genome assembly GCA_001675575.1 of Neotoma lepida. Lineage (NCBI taxonomy): Eukaryota > Metazoa > Chordata > Mammalia > Rodentia > Cricetidae > Neotoma > Neotoma lepida. The sequence goes on from LZPO01044191.1 coordinate 828,678, forward strand.
TGAGAAGCTGAAAAGTCACAAAACCTCATGCCTGTCCCACAGCTGAAACTCCTAGCTCGATGCTGGGGGGGGGGGGCATGCCCACACCCTCTGTCCTGCCTCCTGTCTCCTGCTGAGTTCATGGTGTCAACTCCACTGTTTTGCAAAGGGCAATCCCCGTACTGGGAGCCAAAACACATTCATCAGCGCCATTCACAGGGNTCTATGAAGACCCAGTATGCCCTGGAGCTTGTTCAAGGCCCCTAAGACCCTGAGTTAGATCTTGCATGGCTCATTTCGTCACACACTGATGGGAAATGCCAGGGAAAACATTTTATAAGTTTAAAAACACAAACAAGCATATTAAAAGCTTTCCAAGGTGTCCGTTATAAAAAGCATGGGTGTGAGGGCACTNAGCCTGGTGGAAAGGGAAGGCCCAGAGAGACGGGGAGGGAGGCCCCTCCCCCGCCCCCCTCCTCAGTTCCCTGGAAAACTGTTTTCACAGGTGGAAAGTGACTGCATTTCAATCGGGATCAAATCCCAGCAGCCCTGGCAGCCCTCACAAGCGCCCACGCGGAGCAGAGCTGGTTTGGCTAACTTCCCACCATATAGCCTATTTCTGCAAGTCTCT
>LZPO01044191.1:846784-864046 GCA_001675575.1 Neotoma lepida
TAAGACCAGATCTCTCACTGAACCTAAAGCTCAGAAATTCACCAAGGCAGGCTGGTCAGTGAGCCTCGGGGACCCTTTTGCCTCCCACACCCCAAGCCCTGCCCCACCACTGAGGTAGACAGGCACACACCATCATATCCGGCTTTTTAACCTGAGTGATGAGGACCCAAACACAGGTCCTGGAGCTTGAAGTAGCCAACATTTCACCGACTAAGCCTCCTCCACAACCCTGATGTCCTTCTATAATAATATTTTCTAAGCATATGTCATTGTTTGAGTTTCCCCTCACCCAGGACATCTATGTACTGTTGGTGGGGATGCAAACTAACATAACTATTATGAAAACCATTATGGAAGCTAGTTTAAAAACAACTAGTGTACCATCCAGAAAAGTCACTTTGGGGAATGTATCCAAGGAGCTGGAACTCGATGGTCAGAGACATATGCCCTTGTGTTCACATCCATCACACATCAGGGCTGAGAACTGGGCTTGACCAGAGTGTCCACCAACAAATGAAGTCATGTGCATATTCACACCATGGAATGCTGTTCAGTCTTAAGGAAGGCAACCCTGTCCTTCGCAAAAACCTGAATGAATCTGGAGGCCACTATGTCAAGTGCAACCAGCACTTGTGCGACTTCACTTGTACATAGAATCTAGAGACACAGAGAGCAGTGGTGACTTCCAAAAGGGACATTTGGGAAAGATACAAGATTTCAACCAATGGTCAATAAACAAACATACGAGAAAAGCTCAACCTCACTGGCCAGCAGAGAAATGCAGATCAAAACGCACTGAGTCTATCTCACAGATGCTGGTGAGGACGTTTACAGTTTATGAGCTGTGAGTGGCAATGCAGACCAGTCCAGCCAGTATGGAATTCAGTACGGAGTTCCTCAAAAACTCAAGAATAGATCGTCCACGTGACCCACCTGCATCACTCTAGGGTATTGACCTGAAGGGCTCCAAGTCAACACATCACAGAGACACCTTCACATCAGTGTTGACTGCAGCCCTGTCCACAACAGCTAAGTTATAGGAACAACCTAACTGTCTATCAACAGAGCAATGGATAAGAAAATGTGGCTTATGTACAGTGAGATTTATTTACCTCATAAAGAACAAAGTCATGTTATTTGCAGGAAAAATGGATATGACTGGAGATAATCATGTTAAGCTAATTAAGCCAGTCTCAGAAAGACAAGTATCATGTTTTCTCTCATTTGTAGCTCCTAGATTTTAAAGACACACATACATGCGCGCACACACACACACACACACACACACACACACACACACTCTCCACACCTTGAAAGCTAAACAGTGCTGATGCTGCGACCCTTTAATACAGTTCCTCATGTTGTGCTGACCCTCAACCATAAAATTATTTTCGTTGCTACCTCATAACTGTAATTTTGCTACTGTTATGAATCATAATACAAAATCTGTGTTTTCCAGTGGTCTTGGGGACCCCTGTGAAAGGTCATTTAACCTCNGAAGGGGTTATGACCCTTTGGTCATGAACATGGTTGAGAACCTCTGGTCTAGTGGGACAAAGGACAAAGGACTAATGGAAGGAGGCTGAGAAAATGAGGGGACCGGGATGTGAGTGGAGACATTAAACACGGGAGATGTGAATGTGGGAAAACAAATTAACTAAACAAAAGAACTATAAAGACACAGTTTCAGTCACAAAGGAGGAACAGGCTCAAGGGGCTATTGTCCTGCCTGGTGACAGGAATTAGCGGCAGTGAATGTCACAGCAGCACTGGGTGCCTGAAGACGACTAAGGAAACCATGAGTGTCCCCAGCACCAAAAAATAAAAAAAGTGCACAGGAGACCCACGAGGTGCAGGAGGAGGAGACCCTGTGAGGTGTGTGAGGAGACCCTGTGAGGTGTGTGAGGAGACCCTGTGAGGTGTGTGAGGAGACCCTGTGAGGTGTGTGAGGAGGCCCTGTGAGGTGTGTGAGGAGGCCCTGTGAGGTGTGTGAGGAGACCCTGTGAGGTGTGTGAGGAGACCCTGTGAGGTGTGTGAGGAGACCCTGTGAGGTGCACCAAGGGATCCCATGTCACTCTGCTTGATTTAGCCATTCTATAAGGTACACCAGTCAAAACACAGAGTCATGGAGCTGGAGAAATGGCTCAGCAGTTAAGAGCACTTGCCTTCTTGCAGAGGACCCAGGTTTGGTTCTCAGTTCCCTCATGGCAGCTCACAACCACCTGAGTCCCAGTGAATCTGATACCCTCGTCTAGTCTCTTCAGGCACCAGGCACACATGTGGCGCACAGACAAAACACCCATACACATGAAACAAAAATAATAACCATGGAGTTGTACACACTGTGTGCAGTCCACATCTCCTCCTTACATGTGTGGCAGATCTCAGGGCTGCACCAGGGCACCCCTCTCTGGGGGTGACACCGCTCTGTGGCAGGCAGCACTGGTTACAGGGTCTCTGAGAGCGTGTGTGCAGAAACTCACACATTTAAAACTGTGAAACCTGAGCCAGGCCTGGTGTCTCACTGTTCCAAAGTCAATTTCCTGGTCCTGCAATTTTACTGCTGCTGTAGGATGCCACCACTGGGGAAGCCGAGGGAGAGCTCGAGAGACCCCCACACACTATTTCCGCAACTTCCTGTGAATCTACGACCATTTTAAAAGAATGAAAGTGAAACCCCCACCCACCCCAAGATTTCCTCTGTTTTGATTGATGTTGTACTGCAGGATTTGAGTTGCACCATTTGTAAATTGTAACCTTCCCATAATCTGGGTGAGGAGGGGGTTGAGTCTGACCTCTAGCACCTTTCAAGAGCAGCCACCTGGGAGGGGTGTGGGAACTCTTGCTGTGCCTTCTACCAGAGGAACCTAAGTTTTCTGAAATGCCATTGTTATCTTCATGAAATTCAAATTCCCATGGACCGAAAAGTGTGCTGGGCATGTTCCTCCGTGGCTGCCTTTCAGCCCATTCATGTGTGTTTCAGGGGCTGGGGAGGTAGGTCAGCTGGGAAAATGCTCCCTACCCCAGCATGAGACTCGAGTCCACCTCCAACACCCACAGAAAATACCCAATGGTTAGATGTGCTTGTCATCCCAGCTCTGGGGAAGCAAAGACAGGGGTACCCCTGAGTCTAGTCTAACCAAACTGGTGAGTACCAAATCCAGTGAGACCCTGTCTCAAAAAGTAAAACGGGGTCAGGTGGGGGGCTCAGTTATTAAAAGCACTTGCTGCTCATTCAGAGGACTTGGGTTTGGTTCCCAGCAGCTACATTAGACACTCAAAACTACTTGTAACTCCAGCTCCAGGGCATTCAATGCCCTCTGGCCTCTGTGGGCATCTGCATGAACATGTAAACTCATGCAGGCACAGTCACATATACATAAATAAAAAAAATGAACAAGAAGCAAAATGGAAAGTGAAAGAGAAAGCAAGATCTTGGACTAGAACACAAGGCTTGGGGGTTAAGAGTGTGGTCAGGTGACTCACAGCTGCCTGTAACTCCAGCTCCAGGAGAGTCTAATGCCCTCTTCTGACCTCTGTGGGCACTGCACTCATGTGTGCATATCCACATAGAGACACATACACATAATTTAAAAATAAATCTTTTCACCCACCCCTTAAAAAGTAAACTCTTTCCTGGCCTGTTTATAATCTTAAACAACTGAGAGCTGGTTCATGATCTCAAGGGAGCGTGAATAACAGAAAAAAAAAAAATCTAAAATAAGTCTAGCATAGTGGCACACACCTTTGGTTCCAACACTTGAAAAAGTTGAAAAAGCAGGCATATTTCTGTGAGTTCAAGACCAGCCTGGTCTACATAATGGGTTCCAAGCCAGCCAATGGTTATATGGTAAGACCTTGTCTCAAAAAAAAATATTTTTAAAATACTAGCCAATGGAGAAAATTTTGTAGACATCTTAACGCTCCTGCGATGTGTTGTGGGTGCCCTGACTATAGTTCCAAGGCCAGGGAGGGGACCCCAAAAGAACACACCATGCCTCCCTCAACTGCCAGTTTTGTGGGTTCCCACCTTGCCTAGTGAGCCTGGCCTGCCTCTCCCCCTCTCTATGTGCATGTGGGACTTCACACCAAAGGAACGTCAGACAGGGCAAACATTTATTCAGAAAAATGCTTCACAGTGTTACCTCCCCAGAGTGCTTGGCTGGGAATGAAAGCTTGGTGCACACACCCGCTGCCGGAGGACAGGAAATGGAGCCCTTGCTCAATATATTTTCAGCTTTCATGAGCTGGTGTTGGTGGAAGCGCGTCAGCTTCTCGGCTGAAGACAGGCTGAGCAGAGCCCTCCTCTCTCTGCCAGCCCCAGGCTCCGAGAAGAGGGCACAGAGGTTGGCATCCAGGGTCTCAGCAAGCAGACGAGTTCCTGGTCACTTCTCAGCTTCAAAGGGGCCTAGTCACACACAAGTGGCATGAGGGAAGGCAAGACCCAGTAGGTCAGAAGGGAGGGTCACTTCTTGTCCTGGACCCTAGACCAGCAGCAGTACAAACACCATCACCATGTCTCCAGCACTGCACTCTAATCCTCAAATTCTAGCACCCTACCTTTCTCTGCTGAGCTGAACTGCATCACTTACCTGCACCTGCAAACAGATCTGATTTTGGAAAGCTTTTGCAGATGGGACAAATGAGACCACCTTGGATCCAGATGGTCCTTGTCCAGTGACTAGTGCCTTCAAATAAAGAGGACCACAGGACAGGTGTATAGAGAAGCCATGTGAAGATGGAGGTCAAGGCTGGGCACCTGCAACCACTGCCAAGGGACACCAAGTATGACCCCAGTGCTCCTGATGATTGAGAAGAATCAAGTTTACTGACATGAGTGTGTGGCCCCACTGACACCTTGAATTCAGCTTTGGGCCTTTCAAACTGAAGGAGTATCTGTCTGCTGCATTCAGCCCCCCAAGACTTTGTGGTACTTCCTTGCTGCGACGCAAGAAGCACAAAGCACCTATTATGGTACACATACTATTTTCTGGTGTTCATGGTCAGCATATGCCAGGTCGGCCCTTGCCAGCTAGTATCAGGTGAATTCTCAGAGATCAGGCCAGCATTTCATGGGGTGATGCCAAAGGTGGGGTCCTTCTGAGGATGAACTTGGCAGAGAGTTGGAGCAGCAATGGGAAGAAACCACCTGCTCCTCCTGACATGTCTCCCCAGAACCCCAGGATGGCTCCATGCTCCCCCATTGCCCACCAACCCCTCACCATAAATCCCATAGCTCCAAAGCAGAAAGGGAACCGCCCAAGAGACACCCATATTTTCACAGAGATCATACCAATCAGAATCCAGGTCACCTGATACCTTGCTTCTGAACAGACACAGGCACAGCCATGTGGTAACATTTTGCAAACGACAGACCACATGCATGCAGGGGTCACTTCAGATGACATCACCTAGTGACATATAGCCACTGAAGGTATTCCCAGGTGGACCAGAAAGGAACCATTTTCTCAAGGCATACATAACTGCCACACCTCTGCAGATGCACACCCTCACACGTGCACGCCCGCGTCCTGTGTGCTATGCTATGTATTGAGCCTGATGAACTGAACATATATAAACCTGTTGTTATTAAACATGTCCCTGTGTGTGTCCATTAGGATTTTATTCCCAATGAAAGGTTATGAGCCTTAATTTATTTGAGGGAAAAGAATTCCCCGAGGGTGGGCTGCACGGGTTCCTGTGAAAACAGGTGACCAGTCAGAGCTTAGAAGTCTGTGATGGGGAGGAGACTCGTTCTGCAATTTTATGCATGACGTGTTCCTGGCACTATGTCAGCCATACATTCCAAGATTATTTTTTAATTAATTTCAATCATAAAAGAAGTCATTGAGTAATTAAATTTCTTGCCTCTAAGCATTTTCATTTAAATAAAAATCCATTTGCTTTATAACTGACTCAATAGAAATTCACGGACCCAAAAATACCAGACTGGAGCTGGTAGCCCCTGCCAGACCACAAAACTGGCCATTGAGGCCACTGTAGGCCCAGCTTCAACTCCCCCTGTGGTCCTGGGTAAATTAGTGGACCTGGTCTTGTGGCTCTGTGTAGCATGTCCAGACTGGGCTGGACCTTAGAGATCTATACAGGGCACTTATCACCAGGATCTGCTATAGTAGCCATAGGGCACCTGCTATAGTAGCCATAGGGCACCTGCTATAGACCCTGGGCAAGACAGGCTAGCTCTACAGTTGGCACATCTACCATCTGGTCACCCACTGGAAACCAGGGGCCACAGAATGCTCCCATCCCTGCCTGACCTTCTTCATGGAAATAAAAGGAGTCCTGGAAGCTTCATGTCATTAGGATAAAACTCCAGGAATAGGGATCTGCCCCTGCAGCACCACACAATGGTCCTTTCTTCATCCTGCACTGGCCCACACCTGGGATGCAGGGGCTTTCCTTCACCAATTCACATCCAGGCCACAAAAGCCAATCCCCCAACCGGCAAGGAGGCCTTTGCACCCACGGCCCCTGCACCTACCCCACCCTTCCACATTCCTGGCCAAATCCTTCTTCCTTTGGATGTGAAAACACTGAGCTCCAGAGCCAAGCTCTCTCCCCAGACACCAAGCCCTGCTCCTGTGCCTGAGGACCCTCTTCACAAACTGCACGTGCATGTCCCTCTCCACATTCCATCCTATCACTGTTTTTTAGCTATTTCTGTCTCCCTNGCTAGACATAAGCCTAAGGGAGCAGACTGCAGTCTCATGTAGCCCAGGCTACCCTTGAACTCATAGCCAAGGATGACCTCAAATTTCTGACCCTCCTGCCTCCACCTCAGGACTGCTGACATTACAGGTAGGAGTCACTCCAGGAAGTTTATACATTTCTGGGGCTTGAACCCAGGTCCTCGTGCATGCTAAGCAGGCACTCTACTGATGGAGGCACGGTCCCACCCCCTAGACTATGCTCTTTAAAAAATAAAAAAGCTTTCAGTGACTGATGTATTTAATTAGCACCTAAAATATAGTTGCACTATATATTTTATAAAACTACTAATCCACATGTGTGCAAATTTGCCTCTAAGGACAACTTAGTGTTTTTACGATCTGCTTTCAATATTTCCCTATTGTTCCAAAGTAATATTTCTTGCTATTAAAATACATAATAAAGTTCTCAAGGAAAAAACCCACCAGAGTCAGTCTAAGCAGGTAACAGAAAGAAACTAAGACCTCGTGCAGCCGCCTTCTTTCATCCTCGATGAGGGAAAGGTCTGACATTAATTTACATCCTGGGAAAGCTTTAGGCCCAACGAGAACCTGCCCCAGCTTAGACACAGTGATCTTGCTCCATGAGACCTGGAGGGGCACAGGCACCCCAGCCCCAGCAGAGAAAGCTATGACTGTAGCCAGCTTGTGACGGTTTTCCACATGGAGAGGCCAACAGTCCTGGCCACTGTGGGCCACACATGACTGCTCCATGAATGTCTACTGCTGTTGTCTGACTGTGAGCCTTCTCTGTGGAAAAACTCAGGTACTTGTCAAACAGAGCTTCCTGACCCCAAGTTCCATGGGTCTCCCTGAGTCAGAGAAGCCACATCCTAGGTGGGGGTACCAAGGACGCGTGTGCTGAGACACTATGGGGCTTCTGGGGTCTGAGGGCATGAGCCACAAGAGGGGCTGGAAGTAAGGTTACCTGAAGTAAAGGGCTTTCCTTAATCCAAGCCTGTGCTGTGTGACCTTAGCCAAGCACTCAGGCCCTCAGATTCCTCATCTGTGGAAGAAATGTCAGTTCCCATACTACGGTGGGTGTGTAAAATCCACACAGAAAGCACTGGCTGAACTCAGAAATACAGTCAAATGTCCATAGAATTCAGAGAGCCCTGTGACCTGGAGGCAGCACCCACTCAGGACACCACTGTGGCTCATGCTTACCTGGGATCCTGGGACAGAGTGGATGCTGGGCTACAGAGAAAGCAAAGTCAGATAGCATTGAAATTCAGATTTATTATCATTCATACACTGGACCCAGATGCCAGGTATGAGAAAGTAGAAAGAGCTCACTGACTTTGATGTTGACACTACGCTGAGAGGACCAAGNTGTGATACATCAGGCTAAATAAAAAAACACGCTTGGTCCCCTTTTCATTTTCATTATCAGGTGGCTACTGGAAATTTTTAACTTCACACTCTGCTCCTGATTTCTCTGTGGGACAGAACTGGTTAGATGGGTTATGGGTTTGAACCATTTGCAGACCTGCAGCTAACAAAGGGACTGGCTTTTACTTGTGCCACCTCCTAGAAAGTNGCACNTCCAAGTGGGGCCCCCTCCCCAGGTGTGTCTCTTGGCATCCCTTCCATGTCCTTCTAGCCTTGCAGGGCTGGGATGGGAGGGGCATTGGGGGAGTGCTGCAGCCTTTGTGTGGTGAAGATGTGATTGGCAGNGAGATGCTAAGCAAGAAAAAGCAAACAGGACCCTCCACGTGGGGTTATTTCAGAGAAATGGTAGAAAACAAACAAGCAAAGGAAAGTAGGAGAGAGATCTAAGCCGTTAATGAGGTCCCTTAGAACTCACTCCAAGCTCCTGGGGGTGGGGGTGGGACACAGGAGAGACAGAGAGAAAAAGGAAGCTGCTATAGAGGGGGCGGTGAGGGAAGGGGAGCAGAAAGAAGAGTGGGGGGGTGGAAGACTCTCCAGCTCCATAAGTACATCTGGCTGGTGTTGGTTGTGGAGGGGAAGCAGGAGGGAGCCTGTTCCACCTCTGGGAGTCATTGTTTAAACTTCCTGCACCTTTCAGGACAGCAGACAGCACTTCCCAGCTCCCAACGGCTTTTGCTCCCACTTGTGGGGTCTGCTGTGCTCTGAGCCCTACTGACCAAGGGGCTTTCAGCATTGGACCACATAGCAAAATGGCTAATCTCAGTGGGTTTGGGGCCAAGGGCATTCTGCTAGGAGCCCTCCATGCACTGCACTGGGCTGGGGACATGAAGCATGAATGCATGGATGAGCAGGGAGGTGGTGCACACCCTTAATCCCAGTCAGAGGCAGGTNGATTTCTAGGAGTTCAAGGCCAGCCTGGTCTACAAAGCGAGTTCCAGGATAGCTAGAGCAGTTACACAGAGAAACCCTGTCTCAACACAAAACAAACAAAAAAAGAATGCATGGATGGTTTGTCTGCTGTTGCTGGGTTAGAACCAGCTGGAACCCACCTACATCCTACACTGACCANCAGCCACTGTAACCATAAGGGTCAAGAACTCATCCTGGACTGTGTCCTAGAGGCAGGGCTATCCTTAGAGTTTTGGGACCATCCAGAAGGAGAGGATGGGGCTGGCCAGCTAACCACAAGGCACATCTCCTGAGCCATCACAGAGGCCTTGTCAGGCAGGAGCAGCTGAGAGCAGCTGGGTTTGCAGATGCAGCATCCCATACCCTGTGCTTTCTGCAGGCACCAGTCTGCACCACACACCACTTGGCAGAGCTGGCTATGAGGCTAGAGCCTCCATCCACCTGTTTGCTCCTGAGAGTGCTCTGGTGATGACCCTGCCCAGCCAGGCTCACCAAACAGAGGGTCCTGACTCCTGTCTCTTATACACATCTAGATGTGTATAAGAGACAGCTCCTGAGAGTGCTCTGGTGATGACCCTGCCCAGCCAGGCTCACCAAACAGAGGGTCCTGACTCTGTTCTGCTAATTTCCACCTCAGACACAGAAGGTGACTCCAGCCCCAGAGAGTTTTCTAGAATGCACCACCCTGAACACATCCATCCTCCTGGCCAGCANTCTTCCTCTTCTTAGAAGCTTCAGAAGAACCTTCCTGACAACGATGGATGGATGGATATGTGGATGGATGGATGGATGGATGGATGGATGGATGGATGGATGGATGGACATGTAAATGGATGGATGGGTGGATGGATGGATGGATGGATGGATGGACGGTCTTGTAAATGGATAGTGGATGGATGGATTGGTAGATGGATGGTTATGTAAACAGATGGTGGGTGGATGGGTGGATAGACAGGTGGATGGATGGATGAGTAGATGAAAACTAAAGAGGCAGATAGTTCAGAGCCTTGCTGAGCATTTCCTGTCAGGAACAAACTCTGAAGCAGTGGCTAGGTTTTGAATCTTCTACCACTGTGTAACCTCGGACAAGTTGCTTAACGTCTCTACGCACATCAATGATGTCCAACCTCCAGGGCACTGTATAGGAAGCATGCTGAACAGGACTAGACAGCCAGGCAAGGGAAACAAGTCATGTTCCTGTGAGCATGGCCCTTGTATAAAGAACAGAAAGCTAGAGGTTCCTTTAAAAACTCCATGTGCCTCCACAGCCCCTTGGAGCTCACTAAGAACAGAAGGCAAGGAGTTACCTCTAGCCTTGGGAAAGGGATTAACAGCCTGTGTCTGTTTAGTTATTCAGTTCTCTGACTCACTGGAGAAAAATATCTTGAAAGATTAGATTATGCAGCTCCAGCTTACAGGACCACAGTGCTGAGAAGGGGTTTAGTCCCTCCCGGCTAAGCTGAGTCTGCAGGCTAATTTCCCTGTAGGTGGTCCAGTTTCCAGGAGGTGGAAGGACAGAGCAGCCTTTCCAGGCCCCCAGGGTTACAGTGTGAAAGCAACTTTTAAACCTTAAATTAAAAAAANCAAAAGGCCGTGTCCATCCTGTGAAGTCCGGGTACTTGATCTCTCAAACAGCAACACAGCCAAGAGCTGAGACACGGAACTGGCTTGGGACTATAGAAACATGTTCACAGTCAATAACATGCCAGGCAGGATGGCATATGCCTGACAAGATTATCCAAAGGGCATCTGTCCTCTGAGATGTTCATCACTCCCCGAATGAGAGTTTAGAAGGCGTACTGGCACATGGTCCACATGGTGACAATATAGACTTCTAAGATGGCTGACACGTGGTCCACATGGTAACAATATAGACTTCTAAGATGGCTGACACATGGTCCACATGGTGACAATATAGACTTGTAAGATGGGCTTGACTGAGTGCAGGAACTAGGAAACTGTCCTTGCTCCAAACATAATAACTGACACTGGAAATGACAAAGAAACAACAGTGCCTGTGGCAGAATGTTCTAGAAGTGTTCATGGGTGCATGCTCCACCAACTCATGCCTATCCAGAGTTGCCCACAGGAGCAACTTAGATGTGCAGCTTAAGCCATAGCCATGCATGGGGGTGTGGGACATCACAGACACAGCACCACAAAGCTAGAACACAAAGATCTCTTGCCACTTCTGAGCTCTGTGGCCCTGGACCAGCTTCATGGCCTCTCTGAACCTGAGTCTTCATCTGTAAAATGATTGAACTGGAGTTGGGGGTGTAACTGGGTTGGTAGAGTGCTTGCCTAGCATGNATGAAGCCTAGCACCGTAAGCCAGGAATGAGTGACATATGCCTGTCATTCCAGCAACTCAGGAGGAAGAGGCGGGAGGATGAGAAATTCAAGGTCAAACAGCTATCTGGTTAGTTTGAAGCTAGCCTGGGCTATGNGAGACCCTGTCTCAAAATAATATAGTATAATATAATAAATAAAATATGTGAAAAAAATAATGGATAGAACTGCTCTTATTTGCCCACAAGCCAACAGACCAGATCTGGGAAGAGCCTACTTGTGAAGATGCTATTCTGCAACTGTGACATGGTACTCCAAGGACAGCTATGANTATTATAGTCACTCCTTCAGCCTTGCCCCCATAATCCAATAGCTCTGGTCTCTGGTTGACCACTGTCAGAGGGAAATTGGCTCAGGTGATTCACTGCTCTGAGCAGAAACCACCTTTGGCTGGCCAGGATAAAGCAGTGATTTTTATAAAAACACTACTTAGATACAGCTTCGGGAACTGGCAGAAGGCCAGTCAGCCCCCATCGAAGCCTCTGGTAGGTTCATACCACATCCACTTCTCTCAGGAAGTCCCATACTCTGGGCCATGCTGCAGAGCCCTGCTCTCCCCTGAGCCAGATGCCAGTTGCTAGAGACAGCCTTATGCCTCAGAGTCCACAAGGCCATTCAAATCANCCTACCACAGGGAGCCTGGNCACTAAGTGAGCCATGGCCTTGCCATGCAAGCACTGGCCTGCAACTCCCATGTGATGTCACTCTGTCCTCTGTGCAGCCCACTCAGTGGCGTCACTTCCCACTTCTCGTCCCTGTTTGTTGTTGTTGTATGTTTGGGTTTTTTTTGTCTCTTTTTAAATATTGTGCTATAAACAACAGTAATGAGCTTTGGAAGTGGCCTACTTTCCAGTAGCTGTCTTCAAGGACACAGTATTTTTATTCTTGGGCTGTTTTGATGTTCTCTTCCTCTGAGTCAGTCAGGGGGAGGCTTCTCAGCAAATTCAACCATCACATGGCCATTTACTGACATAACATATGTTACATGTGGTCTGCCCCTTCTGTCTTTGGGCAGAGGGCAAAGTTACCCCAGCACTGTCCTTGCACTTTCCAGGAGCAGGGAGTTGACAGGGCAGCCAGATAAATACTGCCAATATTATAATCAAACTGATTAAGAAGAAAATGACAAGCAAAGCAGCCGAAATGGGGACCAGGGCGCTCCCGCTTCCCCATTTTAGCTCACTGCAATCGTTCTTGTTAATAATGAGACTCTCAAATGTGCAGGTGAGCTGGACCCCAGCACGAGCCCCGATGGGAGCAAGGATGGGGTGGTCCAATTACCTCCCCATGGCCTTCCTTGGCAGAAGCCAGGGATACCCTCAAGACACAGAGTGAACCGTCACACTAGTGATGGGTTCTGTAAGGGACACATTCTCTTCTTTCTTTGTCTCTTTACTTACACAAGCACACANCGCAGCTGAGGACTTCAAAACAAATTACTCCAGAATGAAGGTTGGGAACAAAATCTCCCCCAGGACACCAGGCGTGTTTGATGTTGGTTTTCTGTTTGTTTGCTTTCACACCCTTGCAGCCTCTCTCTTGAACAATGGGTGAAGCCGTCTTTGGAGATCAGGCAAGGTCTGCACTGCCTTTTAGTCAAAAGCTGCACAGGTGTCCAGCCACCGTCTCACCATCTCCCAGCCTCCAAGCCACAGGGTTTGGTCACTGCTCACAACCTCCCAGGCCCTTCTGCAGGCTGCACATTCACACTCCAGCTTGAGGGTCGAGGGCTCAGGTGGCCACAGTGGGTATCTGCTAAGTGCCAGGCTCTAACTGGAAGTCCCCTTGGATTGTTCTCATGAAGACCCATCCCATCCTGCCCCAGCATGAACTCCGGCTGGAAAACCAGCAGCTAGTACCACAAGCTTTATCTTCCCAGCATCTTCCTGCATTCCCATCTGGAACTCATGGGCCACCCATGGCCCTTCCCAGGTGTTCTTATCTCCTTATCTCCCGCCTTCTCCAAGCACCAGGTGCTGGAGCTCCATGTCTGTGAATTCTTCTTNCACCTGGTCCGAGCTCTTGGGGGCACCTGGAGGCTCTGGACTGGGGGAAAGTGGAGAGGCTCCAGATGAGCCTGAGGAGANACAGGTGGAAAATCCCACAGAAAGCTGGGACAGTGCCGAGAAAGACAGAGCGGACATGGTATGGTCTGTCATGACATGAGGGGTCTGTGGCTCTGAAAGGTTGGTTCTCTCCAGCCCAGGCACACATAGCCATCTTCTGGGGAACCAANCGCTCCTCCAGGATGAACCATTTGGTCCATCAGAAGCCATCACATTCTTGAAGGAATCTACAGCATCCTTCGCCAGTCTTAGCTCTACCGGTGTCAGTGGCCATGTTTCCAGCAACCGGAAGAAGCTGCTAATGGAGCAGGATGAAGATGCCAGAGGCACGAGGCAGAAACGAAGTTTGCAACAGTCCTGATGGGGTAGGTGTTCAGCCTCACCTTCCATCCTATGAGACAGCTGACTGACATATGGCCCAGATCTTGTTTCTGTCACTCAGAGTTCTGGTGAATCCAAGAAAATTTTCCTTTTTAAATCCTGGTAAAATGTGTATTTACCAGGGGTTGGAGAGATAGATCAGCAGTTAAGAACACTGGCTGCTCTTGCAGAGGACCTGGATTTGGTTCCCAGTGCCCACATGGTGGCTCACAACTATCTATCTGAACTCCAGTTCTAGGGGATCTGATGTCCTCCTTTTGGCCTTCATGGAAACCAGATGCACACACGNTGCACACACGATGCACACATGGTGCAGACATGATGCAGACAAAACACCCATANATGGNCTGATGTGGTGGTGCAGATTTTTGTTGTTGTTGTTTGAGACAGGGTCCTCTCTATGTANTCCTGGTTGTCCTGGAACTCTCTATGGAGACCAGAATAAACTCAGAGATCTGTCTGCCTCTGACTCCCAAGACATGTGCCACCANNCCTGGCTGATGTGTGCTTTCAATCCTAGGAAGGTGCATCTCTGTGAGCTCAAGCCAGCCAGAGCTACACAGTGAGACCCTGCCTCAGAAGAAGAAAATAAAATACAAAAATAAAATTAAAAATATTTTTTAAAAAAATGTATTTTAAGCCGGGCGGTGGTGGCGCACGCCTTTAATCCCAGCACTCGGGAGGCAGAGGAAGGCGGATCCCTGTGAGTTCAAGGCCAGCCTGGGCTACCGAGTGAGTTCCAGGACAGGTTCCAAAGCTACAAAGAGAAACCCTGTCTCGAAAAACCAAAAAAAAAAAATGTATTTTAACTATTTTTAGACTGGCTTTGTTTTTGAGACAGGGTCTCAACTTAGAGCAGTGGTTCTCAACCTGTGGGCTGCAACCCCTTTGGGGGTCAAACGACTCTTTCACAGGGGTGTAGTGGATAGCTGTTCTAGCTATGACCTTGAAGCACCACCCCTAATGAGGTAGCAGATAACTGTTACACCTGCCTATGACCTTGAAGTACATGCATCTGGGGCGTAGCTGCTCAGATCCTTAAGACATGGGATGCACATACTCGGCTCTCTCTTCATTCACCTAAGACCACTGAAAAACACAGATATTTACATTACAGTTCATAACAGNAGCAAAATTACAGTTACNAAGTAGCAATGAGAACANTTTTGTGATTGGGAGTCATCACAACACGAGGAACTGTATTAAAGGATCACAGCACCCAGAAGGTTGAAAACCACCAACCTAGAGCTTGCCATCTTGCCCATAAGCCCCTGGGATCCCCNTCTCTGCTTNCCCAGCACTGGCATTATAGGTATGCACCATCACCTAGCTTTCCACAGGTGCTGGGATCCAAACTCAAGTCCTCATGCTTCTCAGGAAGCCCTTCCACCACCAAGCCATCTCTCCCGGTCCATCTTAGCTATTTTTAAAACATATAGGTGTTTAGCCTGTTCACAGTCATGCAACCACCAGTTAGTGCTTCTAGGGTGCTTCCTTCACTTGGGAAGGAAACCTACCCCTAGTTCACACAAATGGAGGTGAGGGAGAAGCCTGGTGAAGTGTCCTGAGCCACCCTTGGGCCCCCACATACACATGGGGCTTGCCCATGAGTTGTCACCCCTACTGAGACACCCTTACTCAGGACTGTTGTGGCTGTANTGGCAGGTACTGAGGCATGTGTCTGCTGGGGTGCAGATCCACCTGCAGGGAAACACCTGAGTGGCTATATATCCTATGTTAGCATGCACATCCTGCAGCCCCTACACACATGCACACATCAGTACCTGGGCTGCCACTCTCATGTGCTTCAAGCCCCAGCCACCTGTCCCCTCATCTGGTGTCAGTGAAGCTCTACAACAGAAAGAACCAGTAGGAAGAAATGAAGAAATTAGCCTGTGACTTGGNAAGCTGACAAGTCTGAGCTGTATAGGCTCGGAGCACTGCAGGCGCTGTGTGGCTGTCTGACCAGGGAGCCCTCCATCTTGGAGAAGTTTTGGCCCTCTCTATATGCTGTCACCTAACTAGATGAGATCCACTCAGCTAAAGGAGAGCTCTGTGCCTTATAGAAAACTAGAGGACCACAGCGGTGACAACCAGGTTTGTATCACCACACAGTCCATCAGAGTCTTGGCCAGGCACAGACTCCACAGAGGCCTCAGACTGATGCTCAAGACATCTCTTAGAGGTATACAGTGTCTCCAGCATTGGCTTGCAATCTCTTTCCTGCTGTCTTAGCCATGGAAAGTTCCTTAGGGCCCTTATACATGACACAAACCGTAAGAGATGGTTTCAGGTGTCTGAGTGCTCTCATCAGAGGAGCCANCATGGCAGCTTAAAACCTTTCTGCAGAGCCATCTCACAACAGCCATCTCCAAAGGACAAAACAAAACCCCAAGATCTATGTTTTAGGTAACTAATGTTCATCTTTCTTTGATAAAAATAACTCCAGGGACTGGGTCAATGGTTCAGTAGGTAAAATACTTGTCACACAAGCACAAGGAATTGAGTTCTTTCCCCGTATGCACATAAAGATCTAGACATGGTAGTGTGTGCCTACAATCCCATTGCTGAGCACAGACAAGCAGATCCCTGGAACTTACTGGCCAGACAGTCTAGCCGAATCAGTGAGCTTCAGGTTCAGTGAAAAATCCTGTCTCAAAAAATAAGGTGGGTTGGGGCCAGAAAGATGGCTCAGAGATTTAGAGCACTGGCTGCTCTTCCAGAGGTCCTGAGTTCAATTCCCAGCAACCACAGGATAGCTCACAACCATCTGTAATGAGACCTGGTGCCCTCTTCTGGCCTGCAGGCAGAATTGTAAATATAATAAATAAATTAAATAAATAAATAAATAAATAAATAAATAAATAAGGTGGGTCCAGAAAGATGGCTCAACAGGTAAAGGGGCTTGGCACAAAGCCTAAAGACCTGAGTTCAATCCCAGGGTCCCACAGTAGAAGGAGAGAATCAATTCCCAAAAGTTGTCCTTTGATGTCCGCACATTTTAGGCATTTGCACAGATTAAAAAAATGTAATTTTTTTTTAATATATAAGGTGGAGAGCAACTGAAGAAGACAATGGGTGTCACCCTCTGGCCTCTATATACAATGCACACCTACATGCACACTTACCACATGCACAAACACAAACACGCATATATACCACAAGTACACAAAACTACTGCAGTGGAGGAGAGGGGTCAGTGAAAATAACTTTTGATTGAAAATGTCATGTAAAATCCAATATTTTGTATGTATTTATTGGGGAGGAGGACACATGCCANGGCCCATGTGTGGAGGTCAGAGGACAACTTCAGTGGATCCGTTCTTTCCTTCTACATGTGTGTCCCATGGATTGAA
Source organism: Neotoma lepida (assembly GCA_001675575.1). NCBI lineage: Eukaryota > Metazoa > Chordata > Mammalia > Rodentia > Cricetidae > Neotoma > Neotoma lepida. The sequence goes on from LZPO01044191.1 coordinate 863,965, forward strand.
TTCAGGTCAGGCTTGTCAGCACGTGTCCTTACCTACGGAGCCATCTTGCTAATCCTGCATGCTAATTAAAAAAAAAAAAAAT
>LZPO01044191.1:895623-909959 GCA_001675575.1 Neotoma lepida
GTTTAATGGTGCAAAGATGTGTTTGATTAAATAAAATTCGCCTGCGGTCAGGAGGCTGCAGTCAGCAACTGACAGGAAGTGGTAGGAAGGAGCCAGGTGGAGAAGGGTTTTTAAGGAGGGGCGAGAAGCTGGAGGNCTTTTTGGAGGACATAAAGAGAGGAGGTGAGCTACTTGCTACTCAGCCTCTCTGAAGAGCAGAATTCCACCTTAACCTTTGAATATTGAGTTCTTTAGAGGGACAGAGGTTCAGTTAAGTTCCCTTCATAGCTTTGAAAGAGTCAGTGCCTAAGGAACAGAATTCCCTCAGGCTGTGGCTCTTGCAGCCTAACCACTGCTGGTAGCATGCAGTTGCTGATTCACGAACACCGTGGCTTAAAAGACAGCAACAATTAAAAGGACACCACCACTGTCTTGCCAGGCAAGGTGCAGGGCCCTCTCTTTCGATTGCTGTAGGGGACATTTGAGGGGGTGGCAGGGCCAGCTCTCCTGCACCACTGACAGCAGGGTTAGCTCTGGTGTGCTGCCCTGATAGGGTTCAGGGTCCGCTCTCCTGTGTGCTGCAGATGATGAGGGACAGGGCTAGTTCTTCCACTCTTGTGACCCCAGAAGGCAGCTCTCTTGCCTGCTGCAGATGGTGGGGGCATCTTTCCCTCACCCTTGCCACATGGCAGATGAGGGTGGGGGGCAGGATCAGCTCTGCCTATCAGCCCTCAGAGCCAGCTCACCTGCGTCCCCAACAACAGGGCCAGCTCTAGTGTGCTGCCCAGGTGAAACGATACCCATGATGAGGGGTGGGGCCATCTTTCCTGATCGCAGGGGGGGCCAGCTCTCCTGCTACAGTATCCAGCAAGGGGCAGGACCAGCTATCCCAGGACCAGTGATGAGCTCGGCAAGGCCCTCAGATTCCAACACACTTGGTTCCTATGATCATCACCCCTTGGTAACACAAGCCATAGANGCCAACACAGAGCCACCACAGCAGGACCACAGAGCCAGACATGGCCCTCAGCAGCCATGGCCCAGATGACGACATGGCCCTGGGTGACAGCATAGGTCACTCAGATCAGCATAGCCCTGGCCCCTGGACACCCACATCACCCACAGGAACACAGGTTGTGACCTAGATCCTGGGCATCCGTGTGGCCTTTGGTGGCAACATGGGCCATGGATATCACAGTACAGACCCTGGCTGTGGTAGGACCATGGACCCAGACATGGTCTTAGGCCACAGCCCAGGCTCAGATGTCACTATGGCCCCAGGTGGCAGCACAGCCCTCAGACATAAACATGGTCACAGGTTGTGGCCTAGACCCTGGGTATCCATGTGGCCTTTGGTGGCACCATCGGCCACCGGACATCAACACAGACATGGCCCTTGGCAGCAGCCCTGGCCAAAATGTCACCATGGCCCCAGGTGTCNGTGCAGACCACTCAAATCAGCATGGCCCCTGAGGCAGCATGGCCCTCAGACACCAACCTGCCCCAGGTGGTGGCCCAAACTACAGACCTCTGCACGGCCCTCAGTGGCGGGGCAACAGGAGCTACAGACATCACCTCATGCCCCCTCAGCTGCTTCATGGCCCCAGACCAAGATGGGCCCTTTGCAATAGCCCAGGCCCAGACAGCTCCTTGGCCTCAGGTGGCTAGCAGGCCATTCACATTAGCCTGTTCCTCACTATCCTCACCTCTTCAGATCTGCCTCTCTCCCCAACCCGTGAACCACTCCACCTCTCTCTTCCACCTCCCCACCCTGTATTCACCGTAATGGTGTCTGACTGCCTGGTGCCACAGGCAGCAGGCGGTTCCTAGGTGAGTCCTGCCCCCGCCAGCTGCATGGCATGGTGCAGAGCTGTTGCTGTGTTGCAGCCCCGCAGCCCAGGCCTGGAGTCCCCTAGTTGAGTCCTGTCCTCACCTACCACATGGCATGGCACAGAGCTCTGCTCTCTTTAAAAAATAAATTCTCAAAGTGCGTGTGTGAGAGAGAGAGAGAGAGAGAGGAGAGAGAGATATGGTTGGTCAGAGTAGCTTTGCTAAGTTGGTTCTTCCCTTCTGCTGCATATGTGAGCTTCCAGCTGAGTCTCCTGTCTTCACCGTTCATCTGAATGAATACTGGGAACAGACTCTAGCCATGGCATCTGGGTTTGTTTTTTGTTTTATTATGGATTCCAGGGATCAAAGATCAGTCTCCTGATTGCACAAGCACCTATACTCACTGAGCCACTTTACCGGCCCCTCCACCTTACTTTAAAAGTCAGGTTATGTCATTGAGCCCAGAGCTCACTCACTAGTCAGAGACCCCCAGGGGTCCTCCTATTACTGCCTCCAAGTACTGGGATTACCGGTACATGGGTGTTGGAGAGCTGAACTCAGATTCTCATGCTTGCCAAACCACAAGCTTATGTGTGAATCAGTCAAATATAGCTGTTTTGTTCTTACGTTTTANATCAACATAATACTCTACCTCTTCCAACATCCCATAATGCAACAGTGATCCATGCACATTGGCCTTGGGCTCTGCCTGCCCATGCCCTCAAGGTGGCTGGGGTGCTGCCCTCTGGGCTTTCTTCAGCCACCCAGACAGGCATCAGAGTTCTCAAAGCTGCCACCTTGCTGTGGACACCTGGCACAACACTTAACCGACTTCTGTCCATCAAAGGCGTGATGCCCTGCACCTCGTTTCCACTGTACCTCAGGAGCATTGGGGTAGGGACAAGGATACAAGCCAACATTTTCACCTGATCCTTCCTCATTTGCCAAAGCTGAAGCTGAAGCTTTAGATCAGTGTAGGGGGCTGGAGAGATAGCTCAGCAGCTAAGAGCACTGGCTGCTCTTGCAGAGGACCTGAGTTCAAATCCCAACACTCACGTGGCAGCTCAAAATCATCCATAACTCCAGTGTTAGCGGATCTGACATCTGAATTCTTTGGGCACCAGACATGCATGTGATGCATACATGCAAGCAAAACACATATATAAAATGTTTTAAGTGTATGGGTATGTAGAAGGCACAGCCCCAGCCACCCCTCCTGGGGACCTCCATCTCCATCTTAATAACACCCCAGAGAAACAAATCACAAGGCCCACAACAAGGCTTCAAAAACAGGTTTACTGGAAGGAGAAACAACCACACATCCTAGGTGACAGTGTCACAGGTGATGTCAGGCACCGGACACACAGCAGCTACTTTTCAAGGCCATCCCTTCCCTTAGGCAAAGCTGAACTGACCTGAGAGGGCTTTTAAGAGCCACCCTCTGTCCAGAGCTTGGAGGCGCTCCAGATAAACCACATTTTCCAAACAGGCTTGTGAGCACAAGTAATTGGGCTGAAAAAGCACATTCTGGCGGTTCTGTTGGTCTCCATGCAAACACAAAAGATCCAGCCACAGAAAACTGTCCTGCAGATGTCTTCAGTGTCACTACCCACAACTCAACCCCTCTGTGGAGGTTAGCCACGTGGGCCAAGGGGCTATGAATGCCAGTGCCTCATTCACAAGTTCTAAACCATGCCCTCCTATCTGCAGCTTCTCCTAGGAGACATCTATGCCGCTCTTCCCCAGAACCACAGACTTGGTCTATAGCAGCAAATGGGTGATGATGACCTGAGGAGGTTGACACTCTGCCCAAGCAGGACAGAAAGGTAGGGGCAGAAGGGACTCAGCACACCCAGATGTTCTGCCCAGCATCACATTACAGGTCAGGTGCTTGGTGTCATCCGTGCATCACTGTCTTGAGGAAAAGAGCCCCAAACTAGGAACACAGGTGTCCGTCCTGGGGTTCACAAAATCCTGACGGCTGAGGAGGACGGCTCCTCTCCACTACTGCCCACAAGTACNAAAAAGTGAACATACAATGGGCGGGTATTGTTCCCAGCAAGATTGGNGATCAGATTTGGGACAGAAAGCCAGCAGCTGGGGAGGAGCCCTGGCTGTCCAGCCACAGCAGTGCTCAGCTCCCAAGTTCTTGGTGAGGNAACAAGTCTAACCAGCAAGTGCCTCCGAGCTCACTGCATGATGTGAGGAAGGACTAGCTGACACAGCATCAGGTCAGAAGCCACTGCCAAGCACCCGCTCTATTGGTAGACATGCGGGGACAGGGAGGACCCAAGAGGAGGTACAGGGATGCTGCAGAGCTGACAGCCCAGAGCAGAGGGGCCCAGGGTCAGAACACATGCCACAAACAGCCAGGCAGTTNATGCCAGAGGGACACAAGGTGAGTCAAGACCAAAGCAAGGAGTCTGGACTCCCAGTACTTGTCTCCCAAGGACACACTACAGATGCTGGAAGTCTGAGAAATGGTAGCCAATGTCCTGACATTGCATCAGGGCCTGAACACATCAGGGCCTGAACAGACATTAGCAACACCCTCACACAAAAGAATTGTCCCCACTAGAAAGACTTCCTGAGGCTTGCACCTGACCTCAACCACACACAGCACGGCAGGCCAAGTATGCAAACCCACAAGAGGCCTTCTCTCCAACTTCCATGGACTATGGAGCCTGAGCAGCAAAATGACAAGGCCAGCCAACAGTGCTCACATGGGGAGGCCCAGGGACAAAGACATCTACTTGCCACCTGTAGAGTACCTGGGCCTGGCTGTTCCCTGCCCTAGGCAGCACTGACTCACCTACATCCAACAGTGACGTCAGCCCTTATCAACCATCTCCTGCAGCAAATGGGGCATGTGTTTAGGAAAGCCAGTGTGGTTGGCTAATATGTGTGACTGCCCCTACTTAACTGGAAGTGCCTGGGGACACTTAAGAAAATTCTGAACTACAGCATCCCCACAGTAAGCCTCGGGGCCTGGGTAAAATGTATTCTTGATTTTTCTCCAAACACAGTGAAACCAGAAGAGCAGCCACCTGCACGCCCAGCTGTCTGGTCTTCACAGTCACAGTCCACACTGTCCAGAGCCTGCCGCATTTGGCACAATAGAAACACTCATGACTAACAAAGAAGTAACAAAGGCNGGGACTCAATCCCGCAAAAGANGCTGGAGGCCAGAACCCAGCCCTGGCAGCTCACTGCAGGGTCTGTTACAGCACCTGGAAGAAAGCCAGCATCCCCAAACCAGTTCACAAGGGTCCTTTGCCACGCTACCTCCCGAGTCTGCAGGCCCTTCTGACAGGAAAGGCCTGCCATTGTAAGGGAGGATACAGTCATCCTTGTGTGGCTGCCACCTTCCTAAGGTCTCTCACAATAGGATGAGAACACCTAGTACAAGGGCTTGCAGCAGCTCTCAGGGAGGAGTAGCCAAGGGGGAAGAGGCAGCCTAGAAGTCTGCTGAACACTGGAAGTGCTGGCAGGAATTCCCAAAGGTCTGAGCTCTTGGTCTCTGCCTTTGAGAGACACTAGTGTCCCCAGAAAGGGTTCCCAAATAGAGACATTAGCATGGCCCAGCACTCAGGGTCTCTGACCAGATGAGTCCTCAGTTAGCAATGCTCCAGTGTACTGCCACACACAAGTGTGACTGTCCANAAAGCTGCCCTCTCCCTTTTGCCTATGAGGGCTTCACAGGCATCTCTGCTGACACCAAACACTGTGAGAGGCACCTGCACAACCAGGAAATGAAAGCAACAGGGAGGGACATGGTGTCCAGCCAGGGCAGGCCCTACAAACAGGCAGGGCCAGCTCTCCATCGTATGTCTGGAGGATCAAGGGAGTGTATGTGGCTGCTGGGGACAAGCAANTGGCTGGCCTGACAGCTTGGCTCTAATGNTAGAGCAGGCATGACACAGAAGACACCAGGGGCCAGATGGAGACTGCAGTGACACTCCTTGGTGGCTCCTATCAGCCAGAACAGGAAAACAGGTCATGGTAGAAGGCCCTTGTCTAAGCAAGTTAGTGAGGAAATGCAAACCCAGCCAGGGTCCCTGTGCCTGATACTCNACCAGCTCCACTGAGGCCACCTCCCAGCTGTGACTGTTAGGTCATCCAAAGGGAACAGGTNCAGCAGAACACCTCCNATGATCCATGGCANCTGTGTCATAACCTTCCCTAAAGACAGATTCACTTTCTCCAGGGAACCTGTAGGTATCCATTTGACTCTCTGTACCACAGCCACTAGCTAGTCAGATTCACCCTGGCTCAAATGTTTACTTCCTCGCCATGCTTACTCTTCTCCTTCATAGCTACCGACAAATCAAATATACAAGAGTATGTTACACACTATACAAGAAGTGTCTCGGGGCAACCAGGACCCTAGTGAGGAGGTGTGCGTTCATTTCCAAAGTGCATGCTTCCCCCACCCAGGCCCCAGTGCAGCCTCTCCGCCCACGTGGAGGTCAGGAAGTGAGAGACTGGATGTTCCTGAGCATCTCATCAAAGGCCTGTGGNGACGGTGCATCAGCATTCTGGAAGGTGGCCTGAACTCGGCTGTACAAGCTGAAGGACTTCAGTTCCAGCCAGAGAAACCCAAAGCGGTCCTCATCGAACAGGACGAAGACGCCAGGAGTGCGCTCAGGACTGGTAAAGCCATGGCCGGCGATGAGGCCTGTGCCGTAGAAACTAGACAGACAAGGGAACATGCCATCAGAAGGTGCCCAGAGAGCCCACACCACATGGGGCACATATAGTGTACACTGTGCCAGCCATTTCCATAGCNCCAGCCACACCACAGCAACTAGCCANTATGCAGCCCCTAAGNAGGGCCTCACCTTGCAGGGTTAGGGTCAGGCTCAGGTCCCTGACTGAACTCTGTTAAGGATAAGCACATGGGAGCCCTGAGGGCTCTGAGCCACTTAGGAGGTCTGTGTGTAAGAGACTAAGATTTGCCTACTTATGGTCTTCAGAAAACATTGTGGCAACTGAGGTAGGAGTGCCGGGCAGGCCCACCAGGAACTCTCCCATGCCCCTCTCTGCATCCAGGGACGTTATCGACTGACAGGCTGCTCAGGAGAGCAGAGAGAGCAGCACTATGGATCAGAGGCTTCTTAGGGAAAAGCTTGTCCTTCTCGAGGCCGGTAAATCAATGGCCATGGTACCTAGAGAGGCCACAAAGGCTTCCTGCTTCAGAGTGCAGGGGCCTGGCCCTTACTCATCTTTGCAGAATAGCTTGAATGATGAGGGTGGGCCCATCATGAGCTGAAGACAGTGGCCAGGGCTAAAGCCTAAGAGGCAAAAGCCAAGGAGGTGTGAGCTGCTGCCCAGCTGGTTGGGTTGTGGGTCAGTGGCCCACCACCTGCAGGAATGGACAGGGAAGACAGAGATGCCCNTTCTCCCTTACCAGTGCTGGAACATATGACAANAACCATCAAGGGGCTGTCTGACCTCAAANGAGCATAAATGGGTAGTGAGTGGGAGGAGAGTCAAGAAACAAGAGTCTTGNGAACTGCACTCAGCAAGCAGNTNAGANGTGTATGATAGCACCACCTACAGGACACCCAGGCACACTGCAGGATCAGAANTCTCCCNGCTCCACCNACTTGCCAAATCTGTGGGGCATTTTCCTTGTCTCNTTTTTACCCCAGCTAACCAAGTAGGCCATCTTTTGAGCCACTGACGAAGCTTTGCAGTCTGTGCCACATGANNTGGCCCCATGTCCTGAAGGCTCTTGAAAAATCCCACCTTAGGTCCTTCTAGAAAGGGTGTTGTGTTTGATCTGCAATGTTGTGTGTCCCGCCCCAAGCCACCNCCAGGCTGAGTTTGAATGCTGCTGAAGNTGTTCTGGAAGACTGTGAAGCCCTCAGCAGGTAGGGCCTAGCTGTAGGAAGGAATTTACTGGAATTTATAGGCCAGACCCCTGTTTCTGGCCTATATTCTGTTTCCTGCTCTGCATGNGAACTGCTTCTGTCACAGGCTTGCAGTAGGAACACAGCCCAGCCTCCCACCACAATGGCTGAAACCATGAGCCAAAAACAGACCCTGAGCCAGCAAGATGGCTCAGTGCGTAAAGGCACTCGCTATGCAGCCTGACAACCGAGTTCAATCCCTGGAACCCACAAGGTGGGAGANAACTGACTCCACACAGTTGTCCTCTGACTCCCATGTGCACCATGGCACATGCACTTCTCCCCTACCCCCACATAACAGAACATCTAAAAACATACTTCTAAGCTGTGAGGCAGGGGTCCCTCCACCCTCCCAGAAGCACACGAAGCTGNGCTGGCTGAGAGCTGGGCCCTCGGTCCTCACCATAGCCGGCAAGTGCGGGGATAGTCCTCATTCCTCGAGCTGACACCCACGGGCAACACAAATGGCTGCCCCTGCCCAGCTGAGGCTGACTGCTCNGCTGCCTCAGCTCCATTGCCAGGCTCTTTGCTGTCCTCGGCAGGTGGCCCATCAGAACCCTTNGCNGAAGGCTCCCGGGGTGGGGCAGGGTCCTCGCCAGCCTCCTGCTGCTCCTGNCGCACCTGCTCTCGGACCTCCAGGACGATCCTGGAGAGTTCATTGAAGTTACGGAGGTTCTCCACATCTGGCAGCTGGATGCGGCGATGCAGGTCAATCTCCACAGTCTGCTGCCCTGCAGGGATGTTGGGGTCACCCTGAGGAAAGGACAGGGGGCAGTAAGCAGGGCTGAGAGGCCCACAGAAATCTCCCGGCCTGTGGGGCATGCTCAAGCCCTGCCAGGTTCTGTAGCAGCACCTCACAAGGCCCTGAAGTCTGAAGGCTTCCTTAACAAATCAGTTCCCAGACCATGGCTCCAGTGAATGGTGAAAGGTGCCCGCTGGGAGTGCAGGCTCACACAGGTGTCTAGAGATCCCACTTGTGAAGCATGTGGACCCTCCCAGGATCTGGCCAAGACCAGGCCAGAAGCTCAGCTCAGGCTGGTCTAACTGGAACAGTTCCTGAGCCTTACCGAAGGANGCTCCCATCCCCTCCACCAGCCACTCTGTGGTGGTGGGGTGCTAAAACCCAGGGGAACAGTCAGGTATCATCGAGGACCCTGAGTCTGGATCCTATCCTGATCCATGTGGAGTTTCTCCCACAGCAGAGGGACACGGGCCACAGAAGCCCCCGACGGAGGCTTTGCTGCTCAGGATACAGTAGTACCATCTAAAACCTACCTCCCAGAACTCAGTGACAGGTGAATGTGTCNGTAAAGTGGCCTTGGCAAGGAACAGCCACATGTGCAGCCAGCTCAGGAAGAGGGGCTTTATTTGAGACTCAGATCCCAGCCCAGACCACAACAGTGACCAAACCAACATGAGCTGTAAGACTGCCTGCTNAGGCAGTGGGTTAGCTATGATGTTAGCTGCACAAGATGTTAGCTAGGCAGCCTTTTCCAGGTTCCTGCTCATTCAGAACCTAGGAAGTCTGGGTCATCAGTGGGAGGGCCTAAAAATCAGCATGCCCAGCACTTGCAGGGTCCTCGTTCACTGAATCCTGTGTCTCTGGAGCATGGTGGACTCATGCCTGCCCATCAGGTGGCTGGGAGACAATGGTATGGCTCACCGTGATCTTGGTGCCCCTGGCACGTGAGCCNTGGAAGCTGAGCATCACAATTTCCAGGCCATGGCTGCCATAGGTGCCCTTAAAGAGGCCTGGCTTGATGAGGTCATCGGGGTGGCTGGGTGGGAGGTAGATCCGGCGGTAAGTCAGGCAGTTGCTGCAGGGGCATAGATAGAAGAAGCAAGGGGCTCAGCTTGACTGGACAGGTGTCCTCCATGCCTAGGCAGCCCCTTGGCTAAGCCCCCAACTCTTGGGCACAGGGCTCCTGGCACCAATGTGCACCCTCAGGGCCTAGGAGGCTAAGCCCATGAACACAGCACAGCTCACCATTATCCTCAGGAAAGGAGCCTATGCCCATAGCACAAAGAGGGGTCATGGCCAGGCATGGAGGCAGATGCCAGGAGGAGGCTAAAACGAGGTTTCCCAGGCTTCCTACTCTATACTAGGGTAACAAAGATGATACCACAGTAGGGGTGAAGGATACGGGTGTGCTCACAGCATCCACAGAAAAAGGGGACTTGCACTCACAATACCCCTACTCAGAAATGGGGGACTAAGTCCACAGTACCCACACAGAAAAGGGAGAACTGAATTCATAGCATCCAAAGAGGGGAAACAACTGTGTTCACAGTTGGGGGGAACTGCATTTATAGTACCCACAGATTGGGAACAGCAAAGTCCCTATAGAGACAGGCCACACTCACCCAAAGAGAGGGCTGTACTCACACCTACAGTGAGGTGAACTACTTTCACAGTACCNAGAGACTGCGCTCACAGCACCACAGAGGCCCCAACTCACTCGTACTGACTGGTGTAGATNAACTTCATCAGAATCAGCTCCTGCATGTGCTCATGGAAGATGTCTTCCAGCGTGCGGCCCCACTCCTCCCTCAGCCACGTCCGAAATTCCTTCAGAGAACAAGGGCATAGGAGTCACCAGAATGGAAGGAGAGAGAGGCTGCTGTATGATGCTGACTGAATGAATACTTCCAAGCCAAAGGGGCTTGCTGGTGGACAGGTATGAGCCGGAGCTGGTGAGCACCTGGGAAGTGGGTCTGAGGACGGCCCACCTGTGAAAAAGCACAGGGTCCTCACCTTCCCAGGGCACACAGCTTCAGACTCCCAAGAGGGCAGCAAGGTCACAGGGTTCCCTTAGGCAAGGCTGGAGCCAGAGCCCCTGTCCTGGGCAAGAGCCCCTTACTGTGCTCATGGTGGAAGACAGTGGTGTCCACAGTGACCCAGCTCGACCCTGNACAACCCAAGAGACCTGAAGCACCTGGAAGAGCGCAGGCCCAGCAGAGCCCCATCCTAACCCCCACCAATGAGAAACAGCCCCTGCTCACCCAGGACAGGTCACTCAGGCAGCACCTGTTCACTCAGGCAGCACCTGTTCACTCAGGCAGCACCTGTTCACTCAGGACAGGTCACTCAGGCAGCACCTGCTCACCCAGGATAGGTCAGATCCCGCTCAGGACAACCCCTGCTCAAAAGTTTGTTTCTACACAATTAACATAGGCTTCCAAACCTGACCTGGCATTTCCAGTGACTAGCATGAGCTCCACAAATGGAGGCAAAAGCAATTTACAAAATTAAGAAAAGCTACAATCTTGGGATGGGTTTCTTTAACATGTCACTCAGGAACCCAGGAGCCACTGCAGGGCCCAAAAGAAGCCAGAGGCACAACACAAAATCTTACAAANTTCTATTTCCAGCATCTTGCACAAAGTAGGGCTTTGAAAACACACAGTGTGTACAGGGCCACTATTGTGCAAGCCACAGAACAAAACTGAGCAGAGGCAAGGCCTGAAGGAAAAGTCAGGTACTCTGCCCTGTCAAGACTGCAAACTGACCTCTAGGTCCAACACCTCAGACACAAACTCATACAGCACACCAGGAAACCCGAAAGCCCATGCTGGAGCCATACAGAAATGCAAAGACTCCAGACACATGGACAAAAATGGGAAGATGCCAAGGGCTCTCAATCCAGCTACAGACATGAGCGCTCTCTGACATGAGGAGGTGGGTGGGTCCCTGGAGTCCTAAGACAGACAGGACCACAATCTGGCCCATTTTCAACAAGGNTGCCCAGGCTCTGACTGGGGAAAGTCTTCAACCAACAGAGCCACCCCTTACTCACACGACACTCACAAGGGGCACAGACATGACCACAAATCAAAACCTTTCCACCCTGACCCCAAGGAGAGGGGTCAACACACTAACAGTAGGCCTCCATGCCTGTTTAAAAAGAGGAAGGGAAGGTTGTCTGCAAACTGCGGGGAAGGCTTTTTAAAACCCCCAAAAATTTTGTTTTAAAATTAGGCCCCACTGAAATTAAGCCCTTCATGCTGAAGAGATGACTCAGTGGCTAAGAGCATTTCCTGTTCTTCCAGATGACCTGAGTTCAGTTCCCAGCACCCAGATCTAGCACCTCACAATGACCAGACCCAGGTGATCTGACACTCTCTTCTGGACTCCTCTGATAAATATTCACACAAACACACATGCACNTATTTTAAAAATAAAAATTTCAAAAGGCAGAGGCAGGCAGATCTCTGTGTGCTGGGCCAGCCTGATCTACATAGTGAGCTCCAGGACAGCCAGGCTGACTCGGTAAAACCTTTCATTACAGTGGCTGTTCTCATGGAGCAAACATTTTTTATAAAAACCAAANAGGTAACAGACAAANTAAAAGCTATCGAAGAGGAGCAACAAAGACTTCATCAGAACCACACTGAGCTGACTGGAGTGAACACCACCCAGAAGCCCTGGCCCTCTGCTCAGGACCAAGGTCTGAAGCAGGGTGATCATCAGTCAACCCACCAGGGCAAGCCCCAGCTACACGAGGACAGCACCAGAGCCTGGAACACAGCTCAGGAGTGATTTTCATGTCCATCCAGGGGACACACTGTGCCTGGCACTCAGCAATCACCATCAGATGCTCCCAGGAGCCCTGGGAGATGGCCAAAGGTGACAACATGGCCATACTTCCTCCTCTNCCCGCACCTCTGCTCTTCCCAACACTCTCACACCCCCAGAGGCCACTGTCTGAGGGAAAGGGGGCTGGCTGGGTAAGAGAGGGGAAGAAGCTTAGCTGCTGCAAAGGAAAGTTCAGGCAGTGTCTCTGGACACCCGGGATGGACATGCCTGTCTGAGATGTGGCTGGAGAGCTACATTGTTACCAGGGCTGAGAGCCAAGGAAACCCAGAACTTAGGAACACAGGATGTCTTTGGCCTCAGACACTCAGCTCTTAGGCAAGCACTTGCTCCTCGTTTCAGCCAGGAGCACNCTGTGTTGGGAGCCTTTAGAACCCCTCAAATTCCATCACACGTTTCCAGAAACTGAGCCCATGCCTCTAAGGACTTAACAGCTGAGGGCTTCGTAAATGAGGNCTCCAACAATCTCACAGGGGCAGCAAGTCATGACCGTGGGAAACCAAAGTTTAACGGCAGTGTTAGGGCAGGGACTCCACCAAGTGCAAGCGCTNTTCACTGGAACTCTCCTGTGGGCCTCTGGCCACCAGGAACCCTGGAAACTCAGAAACTGGCTACAGATGTACACCCATCATAAACAGCTCCAACAGACACCCACACTCAACAATCTTGTTGTTGTTCATGTTGTTAAGTTGTTAAGTTGTTGTTGTCTTAATGGTGGTGTGACTCAGATGCTCAAAAACCAAAACTCAAACCTCAAAAGCAACATAAACTCACTGTGCAAGTGGCAGGAAGCTGAGTACACATGGGTATCCACTGTGCTGCTGTGATCTAGAAACTCAGGCCACCAGATCCCGAGTGGAGAAAACAGCCTTGAACAGCCCTCGGGGCCCTCTGAATTACACATCTACACACAGCTTCTAGCAGTCTAAGTGGGTGGGTTCCCACTAGAATGTGCAGGAAAGAGCAGGGAGTGATTTCAGACTGCTCAGGGAACATAAGCTATGTCAGGCACATGCCCACATGGACGCTTTTGTAAGGTGGACCACGGACACGCTCTGCACAGAAAGGGTTGGGGTGACAATTCNCAGTAATGATGCTGGTTATGAGATGGCAATTTCAAATGATGGGACCTCACATGCCTCTACTTCAACCAACAGGAGGCCAGGTCAATGCCTATGAGAAACAACAGCCAGGCATGCAAACATCTTTCTACAGCCTCCCTCCCAGACCCCNGGACTCACCTCCTGCCTCCCACCGGACATCCTGTGGTGGTCTGTCTGGTTGCACTTGGTGGAGAACTCATCCTTCTTCACGATCTTCAGTGTGACCACAGAAGGAAAAGGACCAGAAGGAACAATGACTCCTAATGTCCACTACTCTCCCCACCAAACCCACTGAGACCCAATATGTCAAGTCTGGTGTTGCAGGCCTGTAATTCCATCTACTTGGGAAGCTGAGTCAGGAAATTCCAGGTTCTGCCTGAGAAAGAGGGTGAACTCCAGGCCAGGCTGGGCAACTCAGTGCAACCGTCTCAAAATAAAAGGAGGGCTGGGGTATGTTACTCGGTGGCAGTGGCGATGGCTGTCAGTGAGATGCTTGTGGTGGAAGCATGAGGTCTTGAATGGCAGTGTGGTGGCACAGTCTTGGAATCTCAGAGCTGGGGAGGCAAAGACAGGGTGATCCCTAGGGCTTGCTAGCCAGCCTAGCATAATTGGCTAGCCCTGGGTCACAGCAAGAGACCATCACTCAAAACACAAGAGGGATGGCTCANAGGTAACAACAAACAACACCTGAGATGGGTCCCACCACCACAAAGGTGCACACACAAGCTCACATGCATCCACACACAGGTGAATATATATACACATGCCCACCCAAATAAATCTTTTGAGGGGCTAGTGAGACAGCTTGGCAATTAAAGGCACTTGTTATCAACCAAGCCTGAAGATCTGAATTTGATCCCTGAAACGTACATGGTAGGAGAGAACTGACTCCCCTAAGTTGTCCTTTGACCTTCA
>LZPO01044191.1:910140-925257 GCA_001675575.1 Neotoma lepida
CCATGTGCACTTCCAGAGGCAGGCACAGCATTTCCCCCACCAGGCTCATGGGAGCCAGCATCAGATGGAGCATGTGGCAGCACATTGATGCACCAGCCAACAGAAGGGAAGAAACTAGCTTACAGGGAGAATAGCAAAGCTCCAAGCAAACCTCCATCTTCACACAGATACAGTATGGGGGAGACCCCTTCCCTACTCCACTGAGCTGGACAAACCACAGACTAAGGTGCCATGGCACACATGCCTGACNCCCACCAGGATGGCATGGGGCTGTGACAATAAAGGCCCTTCAACTGCACATGCCTGTGTCATGTCACAGGGGACCTAGCTCTCCTCTACCTGGATGTGGCCGTTGTGGGGCCCTTTGTGGCCGTACATACACTCCACCGTAGCTGACTTCCTCTCCATCAGGTGGATTCTAAACAGTGGCTTGAATCGCATGGGGTCACCAACATGGGGGTCATGAGGAGGCAGGTACATCCAACCAATGATGAACAGGCCATCCACCTGCAGCAAGGAGACAGTGGTCACGCCAGGCAGGGTTGTTCTCTCCTTCCACCAACACCTGCACATCAGAGCCCGTGGCTGCAGACATGAGCCTGCAACCTCCGCATCCAGGAGCTGAGGGCCCTATGGCTGCCTGAGTGTCTTTAAGCAGTCCAGGAGCACAGCCAGAAGGTTAATGGACTGCTTACAACAAATCTTTGTTCACTTGGAAAGTAACATCTGGCCCTGGAAGGAAACCCTAGGGGTGGCTTTTCAATCTCCTCTTCGGAGCCAAGAAATGGCACTGCCNCTCTCCAGTGTGGGNACCTCCTGCTTGCACGAGAACCACCACGAAGCTCCCACTCACCACCACNTTCAGCAGTCCTCCATACGGTCCGATGTCTGGCTGCCACAGCCCCAAAATGTGTCTGTATCGGTGAAGCACTGTGGAGAGAGAAAGAGCACTATTACCCAGTATGCTCCACTCACCCAGTATGCTCCTGGGGCACAGGAAACACCTCCACCATGAGCCATTAGAGATGACAATCCAGCCTGTGCCCATCACCATGGCCACTGCTTCTGCACAACTGCTGCTCAGAGTGACAGATGGATGAATCAGGGTGCTCCTAAAGGTCCTGACTGTCCAGTGCAGGGGCATGGGGTGTCACAGATGGCTACTGAGCACAGCTCACACTCAGGCCAACGAGGCAGGACCACAAAGGGATAGGGGCCAGAGGCCTTGGCCTGGGGTGCAGGGAGAGGGACAGCCCAGCCTTGGACACTGNTAAAGAACTGCTACCACCCCTAGGTTCAGCCCAAGACCATCACGGGGGACTCTAAAGACAAGGTGTGGGTCACCTGGCCAGGGTCAGGCTCAGGCTCTCTGTCTTTTGGAAACAATGAAGCAGCTGTGACTGATGTTCACACACCTGTTTGCTACTGACAAACAGCTCAGACACATGCAGAATTCAACACAGGGAAGAGCCCAGAGGGGGCCAGTGCCGGGCAAACTAATGTGGACATTTTAGTCTGAATGCATCAAACACCAGCCACATCCTCAGCAACTCTAACAAGTACAAGGCTGGCTAGTTAGCTGGGATGCCACCAGCCATTTCCAAAGAACTACAAGAATACACAGGCTGCAGGCACACCAAGCCACAGGGACCACAGCTTCCTAAGATCGCCTTGCCACCTGTCTCTAAACTCACAAGCACAACAGGCAACATCGGAGCCTAGAGTGCAGGGTGATGGGGGCACACTCNAAAGAATGGCCNATGTGCCATCCTGCAGTGTAAGGAGGAGAGAGCTTAAAGGGCCGGTGTAAAAAGAAAAAAGTAACATTTTGTAATCATTTATAGTTGAAAAATAGAAAAGCTGGAAAATCATCCATTTTAGAATCATTTTAGAAAACACTGCAACTCACAAACATTAGTGACTGTGTGCTATGGGAACAAGAAGGACACATCACAGATGACTCCATCTGGTGGTGCATTAATTTACACATAAACCCTGAGCAGAAGCCAGCTTCCTCCCTTTGCTCACACCAGCAAGAGAGCTGGACACCCAGAGGAGAAGAAACAAGCTGCTTCTCCCACCAGCCAGTCTACAGGTGCTTACAAAATCAACTGAAACACTAAACCTGCCTCCCAGGGTGAGTCCTATGCTATCCCAAGTGATAGCCTAGGCTTGCCCAGAACAAAGTCAGCTAAGCAATATTCAGAAAAACGGCCCAAACATGGCCCCCCACCTAAGACGGAAAATAACTGAATGCGTTTATGTCTTCAGGTCTGTCTGCAGACACTGGGTGAGCCTCAGTGGCCCCACACTTCCCTCTTGTCCAAAAGGAAAAATGCAACTGATAGGCCTCTCGTCCTAGTCACTGGGTCAAAGCCAGAAGCGCCATAGNGCACAAGAATGAGAAGATGAGCCCACCTTGTGTCTGTTTCTGTCTGTGTTTAGACTTTCTGATGCGCCCCATCCCTCTGGGAGCATCGGTGTTAGTGGCTCCTTGGGGAGGGAGGGTCTAGAGCTCTACAGGGGGCCTCCCACCATACTCCACTGTGCAGCCTGGGGTTCACAGGGGCCATCCACACCCTGTTACCACAGGCAAGGCCATGTCCTCAATCCTGCACCTGCCTCAGAACTCTGGCACATCACCCACAGGCCTGACACCCACAGTCACTCCAAGGGACTTATAAGTTCAGGACACTTTGCAGTCACCCTCAACCCACACAAGAAAGGACAGATGACAGCACCAACCAAGGACACAAGTGTCCCTGAATGCTCTACAGAGGCCAATCACTGGCATTCCACAGATCTATGTCTGCCTGGGACAGTCCTACACTCAGGACACCTCTCATCACCTATCCACCCCAGGAGCCTGGGATCCAAGGGACTTTACACATAAGTCCCAACTCAGGCCCCTATGGGTGACAACAACCCAAAAAGGGCCAAACCCAAAGCCTTTGTGTGCAAGGCATCACAGCAGGCTGGTGAGAAAACACACCTTAGAGCCCAGTTGACACTTGCTAAGTGCCTGGAAGCCAGGGGCATGGGGGGCTCCAAGACAGATGTTGGGGCTCATTTTCTTTTCTGGCACTCAGAGGCTGTGGGTACCAGGGGCTCACCAGCAGTGATGCTTCTCGTACTGTCTAGGCTTTCCAAGCCCCTACAAGTTCTGTGTGACTCAAATGCACTCAAACCTCGGCAGGACAGCAACTCCATCCACCACTCTGCTGCCAGTGACAAGCAGCAGGACCACCACACGGGAGGTTGAAAAACCCTCCCAGNAATGCGGGAGAAGGCTCTCTACTCTCCAGATCTCCTGGGGAAGGCTGGGCTTCCATGGTGTTCCAGAAGAATTCCATGGCTGCAGCAGGACAGGGGGTTGGGAAGATCCTTGGCCCTGCACGGGGTCAGTTGTTCCCATGGCTTCCCAGGGCCATCTCCTCCCTGTGGGGTTGGCCGGACCTGCTGCTCTCTGCTCAGCAGGGAGGGCTGGCTGGCTCAGGACATAGTGTTCTGGACACACTGTCTCTACTCTGCAAACTGCCAGCCCTCCCAAGCTCAGCCTTGCCCAGGTCCCGTGCCCTCCCATGCCCAGGGCTTCCCATACTCCCGCTCATGACCTTGGTAGTTAGTCCACCTCTGTGCCAGCCAATACAGCAAAGGTGTTTGTTAGTGGCTATTCAAAGTGCCCACACATCACCCAGGAGCACGCTAGACAAAGGCAAGCATCTCACAAAGCTCCCACAGGGAGTCAGAACCTCGTGTCCAGCTGTAGCTCTGTGCCCAGCCCTTGACAGCATGTTGGGAAACAGTCACAAGCTTGCCTATTCATTTACTGCCTTTACTAGAGGGGAAATGGCCATTCATAACTTTTGTTTGGGGTTTTATTGGAGATAAGACTGGCCTCACACTTACTATATAGTCAAACTATATAGTACTATATAGTTAAACTCCTAATCCTCCTGCCTCCTCCACCTGCCACCTAATCCTCCACAAAGAGCTGGGGTGGCAGGCAAGGCCACAGCTCTGATCTCTTTCTTATGTATTGGGTGCTCTGTCTGCATATACACCTGCTTNCTAAAAGAGAGCATCAGATCCCACTATAGATGGCTGTGAGCCACCATGTAGTTGCTGGGAATTGAACTCAGGACCTCTGGAAGAGCAGCCAGTGCTCTTAACCNCTGAGCCATCTCTCCAGTCCCTCTAATCTCCTTCTTGACACCTGAAATTCACGCTCACTGTGTCGAGGAAAACTTTCAGGATTCACTCAGAGCAGGAAGTCAGGTGATTTTTTTAAAAACTTCATTATAATTTTCTTTGTTTGTGTGCACATGCCACCACTGGAGCATGGAATTGAGACAATTTGATGGAGTCGTTTCTCCCACCTTTTCATGGGTTGCTGAAACTGAACTCAGGTAATTGGGCTTACAAGGCAAGCACATTTACCAGCTGGGTCGTTTTGCTAGCCCAAGAATCTAGTTCTAAAGAAGCAGCAGGGGGTTCCCTGTATCTGACGGGAGGTGGGGGTAGGGTGGGGAGGGGTGACTTTTCTGTAAGTTCACATGATTAACTGACAAACGTAAAGGCTGGTTTACATTTCATTTGTTTTTGTTTGTTTTTATTTTGTTTTCTGAAAGTTGTCCTACTCTATAGCTTAAGCTGTCCCAGAATTCACAGCAATCCTCCNGCCTCAGCTTCATGAGTGCTAGGCTCACAGGCATGTGGCACTGAGCCCAGCTCCATGTTATTTTAGAACGGAGGAGCTTTAAAGGCCTCTACACTGCCTTCTGCTCTCTGCTCTACCTGAAGTTTTCTGTCCCTGCCCTAAGGAATACAGGTAAGATATGCCTGCCCAAATCACTATGACTTGTGCTGTCCAGGACCCTAGAAGCTACTGTGGAAACACATCCCATGCGTACAGAGCCTAGGCTACCACTCAGCATGACCCACCACAGCAAACCACAAACCACAGCTGCAACAGAGCAAAGGAGAAAAGGCCAGGGGTCAGCATCTCCCTAAGGCCAAGAAGTGAGCCTGTAGTCTTCCATGCAGCAATAGCAGCAGCCATGGTGCAGGGTGTGGGGTACGTACGGCAGGTGTACACATCTCTGTACTCCATGTGCTCGTAATCGGGGAGGATTTTCATGAAGCGTCCTGACTTCACTCGAGGGTTTATACCTGAACGGACACAGCAGGAAAGGCTGAGGGTCCCCTCTCACATGCGGGCAGATGTCACGTGACTCGGCAGCCTCTTCCTCCTGCCTCCCCTACTGCTGGGGGTCAGGCTGCTGCAGAACAAACTACGAGGCAGGTTTCCCAGTTTACTGCAGCTCACTGAGGCCATAAACTCAGGTGACCCCAGTGACTCCCTTACTCCCTTGTCACAGCTCTTTAGGGCCTAGAAGTGGGAGAGTAGGNGTGGCTGACAGGTCCCTAGAGATTCCGGTGGGGTTCCTTCCCTACAAAGACACTGNCCCACAGTCAGCTTCATGATTTCCTTGTCCTCATGCTGTGTGTTTTAAGGCAACATCACATCTGTCATTGCTGACTCTAGACAGACCAACCTGGTCACCTGTTCATGGACTCAGGTTGACTCTCTTCAGCCATTAGTCCCAGAGTTTAGGAGTGTTCACAGCTCCCACACTGCAAGAGTCACCANTGAAGTATGCTCGGGCCAGTGCAGACCAAAGCCCTGGTGCTAAGAAGCAGGCAGAGGATGGGTGCCGCCATACATCGGCAACACTGTCTCCAGGCCCTGTACCCAGGCGGTTTATCCTACAGGACAGAGGAGCNCAGCTGAGGAACCCCATCCGTGTGTGCTCCTTGGGCTCCCACAGGACACTGACACCTGGGCAGTCCACAGCTGCGTCCCTGTGAGGATAAGACAGCTGGTGCTCATAACTTCCAAGGAGTAAACTGTGTCTGCTGGCTCATAATGATGAGGGTCAGGCAGCCACACTCAGAGCAGTCGGAAGGGGACGGTATCACCCAAAATATGAATGGCAGCCATTTGACCACAGTGTGGAACATATGAGTGCCACAGGCTCTGGAGAGAGGCTGACTGGGGACAAGGGATGCTGAGCACTTGATGGGGGATTTTTAGAAAGTGAAGGNGCTGGTGAAAAGAGAAATGACCAGGCATTAACACGCTTACAGAAAAGGGAACGCAGAGCTCCAGAAGGATGTGAANCATGGTGCACAGGCGGTCACTCTGAAAACTGAGGGAGTTGATGGAAAACATGGCTTTGCNTCTCAGTTCCTGCAAGCTGTCTACATCTCACCAGGCTGCAGGCCCATCTCAACTCCAGAACACCAGAGTGTTCCTACCCAGCCCACACTGCTCAGCGCTGGTCTCTGGTAACAGGTGCAAGCTGTGGCTAGNCAGGAGGCAGAACCAGTGTGCTACAGCACAGCAGACAACTGTTCACACTGAGAGACAGAGTGCTCCCAACACAGGAATAAATGTTTGGGGTAACAGATATGCCATTAACCCTGACCTGACCAGTATACGTTGTATATATATAGTGAAGTCACTGTATTCCACAAATATAAACAATTACCATGTATGTTAACATCAGAACATATGGGCTGGGATGTAGGTCATAGACAAAGAGAACAATTGCCTAGNACTGAACCCCCAGCACCACCAAAAGTAAAATCTAGATGAAATAAACAGAAACACAGGCCCTGGATGTCTTGATNAAGATGTCTTTAGCTGGGGACTGGAGAGATGGCTCAGGGGTTAAGAGCACTGGCTGTTCTTCCAGAGGTCCTGGGTTCATTTCCCAGATACCACACAGTGGCTCACAACCATCTATAGTGGGGTCTGATGCTCTCTTCCGGCATAAAGTTGTACATGCATACAGAGCACTCATTCATAAAATTAATTAATTAATTTAAAAAAAAAAAGATGTCTTTAGCCATTATGAACTTTTAAGTGATATGTCCAGAACAGGAGAAAGCAGCAACTCCACCGTCAGTCATGGCTGCCACCATCTACTGCGCTCTGGTACAAGGAAAGGGTGGTGGATAAGACAAAGGGACTAACTCACGCTTTGCATAAACGTCCCGGCAAGACACGCCTGTGATCTCCAGCTTCCGTAGGTTCTCACAAACGCCATACTCTGCAACAAGAAACACAGTCGAAGTAAAATCAAGAACTCACAAAACAGCAGAGATCGTGACTGTAACAGGCAGGCAAGGAGAGGCAGACACTCCTTTACTAGCAGGAATCTGCCCTTCACTGTGGTGACCTCTCTGCTTGCTCACAAATGAAGGCCCTGCTCCCCTGCAGTCAGGTCCACCCTCAATGCATATCCACTGGGCTGTCTGCTCCACTGTGGTCCAGCAGCCTAAATGTATGATGAGTCGAGGTACTCAGTAACCTGGATATGGTAACTGTTCACACCTATATGAAGTCTACACTAGTGTTAGGGTCCCAGGTGCAGAGTATGGCTCTCCTCAACCCTGGACCTGTCCTCACAACAGATGCTAGAGAGCAGTGGGGCACCCAATATCCCTTTGGTCAAACTGCCCTAGTCTCACTGAGGGAAATACAAATGGATGTACTACCCTTTCTGTCAAAGGGTTAAATGGGACAAAGGACATTCCATCTTCAGAGAAATCTGTAAAGAGGCATCCCACAGGAAACCCTCCCCAGTCAGTACTTCTCTAAGATCAGGGGTTGCATTTGGCTAATAACTGTCCCTTTAAGTTAGCCAGCAGTATAAGAGGGTTGAGCTCTGACCACTCAGAGTGAGATATGGGACCCTTTCTTTACCTTAGGAATAAAAACTAAGTGAGACCTCCACTGGGTGTCCCTGATTAATGTGGCACAGCCACACACAAACCCTTCTGCAGAAGGAAATCTTTTTCCTTTTCCAAATACTTTGGATGATGTGGTCATTTTCTTGACAGCCCAGAACCATTTCTAACACCACATCAATGGAAAGGTCCTTAGCACACTCCCACTTCCTCCATCTCACCACAGCTCCACCTCACACCCAACTCACCTCAACCAAATGCCAGCCAGCCCTCTGCCTCAGGTCTCAGATTGGGAGGAGGGGGAGCTACCAACTGCACCAGCCCTCACCACTAGAGAGCTTCTGCCACCAAGCAGCCTCCATTCACAGTGCCATCCCTCACCAGTGTACCCCCGAAAGGGCTAGCTGGGATCCACTGTATTTAAACCTGCCAGTATGCCCAGGAAAAGCCCATGTCCTCTCCATTAGCACTGAGGCAGGAGGCACAGAGGTGATGTGACTTGAACAAAGGACCACAAGCCTGCAGTGTGACCCACGACTAAAGCTAGGCCAGCACCCCTTAGTAGTGAGCACACGGCATGAGAAGGGGTTAGAGGACCTTGGGACCCAAAGACAGTTACAGTTCACACTTCCAGTATCACTCCCTGTGAAGTGTCATAGCATAACCTTATCACATGTTCACGGTGAACTCCCAGGTCAGTACTCCAGCCCTGCACATGGTGGGACACCAGCTGCCTGGAATGGGACACAGTGCAACCTAGTGGGGGTCTCCAATGCCATGCCCTCAGCACTTCAGTTCTGATGGTCCCCAGAGGCTGGTCTTTCTCCCCTTAGTAAGATGCCACCAGCCCCATGGTCTGGACGTGTGGTTCTGCTGGTACTCCTGGGCTGTCAGATGCAGGCATCAAGGAGGCTCTCTGGGTGGCTTTGGTGGTGGCCTAAGGTGCCAGCTTCTTTCAAGCTCCGTCCCCCCACCCTAGGCACCAAAGAGCAGCAGTCCCATACAGCATTCTCCTCTCAGTTGTGCCTGGCTGTCCCCTCCAGGGAGAAGATCCAGGCCGGGTCGCAGCATTGGTATACTGGTGTGTGTGCGAGTATAAATGGATGTTACTGATGATTAAACTCGGAGACTGAGTCACACGGGTCATGGCCTGGCTCCAAGGCTGCATAGCTGGGCACCTCCCACTGGTGAGCTCATCTCTCAAGCACATCACTGGGATCAGGCCAGCTGTCTGTAAGGCCCTGCCTACTCACAGCAATTCTAACTGGAGAAAACAATGCTCATTAACAAATGTCAAGAGACAGAAAGTAGAGAGACTGCGGGCCAGGTGGACCAGGATGTGGGCATCTCAGCCCTGTATCTCTGGCTCACCTTCCAGAAAGCCACCATACCCCACAGCNGTATTACAACTTCAGATATGTTGACCCAGCACAGTCTATCCTTGCAATTGATTGCTGGAGCTAAGTGGTTCCTATAAAGTCCGCTGAGGAGGAAGGGACCGAGACAAGGGCAGCAGTGTGGCTCAGACCCAGTACCTTGGGCCTGACCTCCATGGAGGTGTCCTTGCTAGGAAGAACCAGAACGAACTAGCAAGCACAGCTGCACTGGGTCTCACTGCACAGTGGATACACATGATACGAGAGGCACCAGATCTTAATGCTGTCTAACCTGAGCCCCTAAAAGCTGTCTCTACTCACGTCCTCAGGCCTACAATTTATCTGTGTGAATTGCCTTCTAAAGCCGAGAACTCCAATGCCCAAGTCAACTCCATATGGGGTAACCATAGGCTAGGGGACATTTAAATGCCCACCTGATTATCACAAGGACATGCTAGGGAAGGCCTCAGCCCTTTGTAATAAAGCACCAACAGATCTGATCCAGGAGCCAGGCTAACCTCAGAGAGGAAATCTGATCAGTAACATGATTTAAGTCTGCAAACTAAACACAGGAAATTCTTATCATGGGCTGGGAGTGGAGTTCGGTAGAACATGTGCCTCCCATCACAAGGCCCTGTGTTCCATCCCCAGCACCAGGGATTGGGGGGAGTCCTCAGACAAACTACCCAGTGATTTCAGTCGTCACAAGGCTTCCGCCAATGGCTGACACAGGATGGTGACCGAGGTGTGTGGTGGCTTGCAGTCGTGCACTCCATAGTACTTGTACAGAACCTGTCCAGCGGTCAGGCAGCAAGACTGTCCCATGGGATTGTGAAGGTCTCTGCAACATTCAAACGTCTCTGAGAAAACAATGTTAAAAAATCTTTCTGCCAATCACTACTAAGCCAGGGCCTCAAGACACCCTAACACTGTGACAACTGTTTTACTTTGTCCTGTCTTTCTGTGAGAGTCCTCATTCTGTAGTCCTGGCTGGCCTGGAACTCACTACACAGCCCGAGGTGGCCCCAAACACCTGGATAACGGCTCTCTGTTTTTTACTGGAGCTTTCTTTACTCTCAAAAAAGCACAATTTGTGCTAGGGATGTAGCTCATGCCTGCCTGGCATGCCCAAGGCCCAGGGTTCAATTCCAGCACTGCACCAAGTAGGCATGGTGCAGTANGCACTTGGGAGGTAGAGGCAGGAGGATCAGGAATTCAAGGTCACTCTAACTGCACAGTGAGTCTGAGGCCAGACTGGGCTATAGAGTGAATTCCAGGCTAGTCTGGGCCACAGTGTAAGACNATGTCTTAAAAATAAAAAAGAGCTAGGTTAGAACTGGTGAGAAGCCATCCCTAACGTAGCAAAGCTGTTAGGGAAAATTTAACTGCTCTCACACCCCTCTAAGCCTGTGGCAGCCAGACTTGGGGGGTGGGGGTGAGGCTGTACAGGGTCCTGACCAATGGCAGTGGCCGTCGAGACTGGGACAGAAGAACCTCACAACCAAGAGTGGGTTCTGAGGCACAACGGCTTCCCCTAGTGCAGAGCCGGTACTCACTAGATCCGAGTGGCATTTAACAGGATGCCGGATCAGCTGGAGCAGATCTAGACCAGTGGGCGGCAGCCTGACAAATGCTCCCAACACCTCCGGCTGCCCACCACAGGGTTGCCTCGGTGATGGGATCTTGCAAGTTCTGGCAAGCTCTGAGCATAAACAACTATCTCTCAGTAACAGTGATTCTCAGACTGTGCAGTGTAGGCCCAGGTGAAGGCTACAAACAGGCCTAACCCACTGGTGGCCAGAGGACTGCAGCAGTTAGTCCACCCAATGCCACTGCGGAGTTCCCCACCCACCACCAGGTGACCTTCAGAGACCAGTCAGCTGTCACTGCTTTCTTCATCCTGCACTCACCTGACAGACACCTCTACACTGTTGCCCTACAGTCGCTCATTCANCTCCCTTTCTTCACATCACTGAAGACCTGTGACTCAAGTTTGATTTTTCTGCGGCCTAACCTGACAGAAACCACATTAGAACTGAGAGCAGCCAGTGCGTGCTGCAGTACTGGTGAGGGAAGCGAGCTGCAATGGGTTTTTCCTTCTCACGGACTCTGAACCAGGGAAGAGCGGAGTCATTCTGACCTCACAGCTCCTCCTGTCTCCACAGGGCTAAGAACAATTCCACATCCTGGCATTGTTTTGCAACCTTCCCACAAGTCATCAAAAGAAGCTGCCCTTAACTTAGTTCCCACACTGGGTCCTGGCCAGCAGCTAGGTGGTACCTTCCCTTCCAGGAAAGCTAATGAGTGCTCATGCCATCATTCTGCACCAAGCTCAGCCAAGAGGTCTGAAGTTAGCGTGCCAACCTGGTTTGTTTTTTTGCATGGTGTTAGGGGTAGAACCCTGGGCCATCCCTAGCCCAGTGCACGGTGCTCCTNAAGCAATGGATTTAGTACTGCAGGTCAGTAGTTTCTCTTACTCTAGTGAAGTGGTATAAGCGATTCTCTTTGAGAAGCATCTACCCCACAAAAGGCAGCACAGCAGGAGACAATACCTGGGAGGGTGTGTGCATGAGCAGNGTGCAGGTAAGCTACAGACCTGCAGTGTGACAGCCCCATGGAAAATTCATCTCACACTCACCATGGGCCAGGCTGTCTGCTGCCAGGTTTAGGCCCAAGGAACAGAAAGTAGGGTCTCCAGAGATGTCACACTCCTCGTTCATACACCTCTCACAGCAGTTCAACTGTGGAACCCTTGTGGAAGGGTAGGCAAATTCTGACACAAACATGCAATGAGACCCTTCTCTGATCCACACTACAACATGGATGGTCCTTGAGGGCCTGACACTGTGTAAACCGACCACTCACAAAGTCCATATGGAGTTTGCTTTCTCTGTGGCAAAAGCTAGCCATTTGGGCAAGAAACTACTCTTGCCTCAATTACTGACAGTAAACTGTCCAAACTGGACCAGCAGCACACACAAAAGCGACTGCCAAACTCTATCAAAACTCCCTGTTTCGACAGCCTACAGAATGGGAAAAGATCTTCACCAACCCCACATCTGACAAAGGGCTGATCTCCAAAATACATAAAGAACTCAAGAAACTANACATCAAAATATTGAACAATCCAATTAAAAAATGGGCTACAGAGCTAAACAGAGAATTCTCAAAAAAAGAATCTCAAATGGCTGAAAGACATTTAAGGAAATGTTCAACATCCTTAGTCATCAGAGAAATGCAAATCAAAACGACTCTGAGATACCATCTTACACCTGTCAGAATGGCTATGATCAAAAACACTGATGACAGTCTATGCTGGAGAGGATGTGGAGCAAGGGAACACTCCTCCACTGTTGGTGGGAGTGCAAACTTGTACAACCACTGTGGAAATCAGTATGGCGGTTTCTCAGAAAATTGGGAATGAATCTTCCTCAAGACCCAGTGATACCACTCTTGGGTATATACGCAAGGAATGCTCATTCATACCGCAAAGATACATGCTCAACTATGTTCATAGCAGCATTATTTGTAATAGCCAGAACCTGGAAACAACCTAGATGCCCATTAACTGAAGAATGGATTAAGAAAATGTGGTACATATACNCAATGGAGTACTACTCAGCAGAGAAAAACAATGACCATATGATATTTGCAGGCAAATGGATGGAACTAGAAAATATCATCCTGAGTGAGGTAACCCAGGCTCAGAAGGACAAATATGGTATGTACTCACTAATAGGTGGATACTAGATATAAACCAAAGGACAATCACTCTACAACCCACAGATCCAGGGAGGCTACCTAGCAGGAAGGACCCTAGGATGACTGTAGCATAAAATAAATTTGGGTTTTGCCCAGTCACTGGGCAAGCTTTAGTGAAACATTTCTCTATTAGGATAAGAATTTGTACCTCTATTTATGTTCAAGCTATCTGTATATTATCTCTCCTGCAGTTGTACAACGAATGTTCTAATAATAATAAAAAAATGAAAAAAAAAAAAAAAACTCCCTGTTTCTCAATAAAGTCTGTCAAGATATATTAGGCTTGTAGGCCAAAACTGGATGCCCCAGCGTTACAGAGGAACTTTGGGCGACTGTCCTGGCAGCCAGATGTCCCTGTCGTTAGGTAACATTATACCCTTCGGGGGTCTTTGATGGAATTAAAGATTAAATAATTAGACTTAAAGTTTTCCTTAGTTATGATAAAAAGATAAATTAAGTAGAAAACTTTAAACTCACAAAGATAGATAGGACTTTCTCTAAATTTGCCAAATACAAATGGATTGGATATTGTAACTGTAATTCTTACTTGATAACTGTTTTTCTTGTATATAGTTTTACTACGTTAAAGTAAAACCTTCCTTTTTAATTAGACAAAGGGGGTAAATGTGGACTATTCCTTTACACTGTGTGAGTATATGTCACTGTGACTAGTTTAATAAAGAAGCTGACTGGCCAATAGCTGGACAGGGAGACAGAGAGTGGGGTAAAAGACAGGAGTCTCGGGAGTCCTGAGGACATGCAGAGGGGGCAGGAAATGAGCTTGCTGTGCTGAGGAAAGTCCCAAGCCATGTGGCAGAGTGTAGATAAGAAATATGGGTTAATTTAAAATATAAGCTAGTAACATGCCTGAGCTATTGGCCGAGCATTTATAATTAATAATAAGTCTCTGTGTGGTTATTTGGNAACTGGCTGGCAGGAAAGAAAAGTCTGCCTACATTCTGCTTCTGAACTCCCTAGAGCATCCCTTTCATAGACTTGAGAAGAATGAGGAAGGGGCTGCAAGGGGCAGCACTGAACCCCAACAATGCCTCAGTTTGGAGAGACAGTTCTGAAGAGGGCAAGCCAGCAATGTACTTCAAGAGTGAGTCTACCATCCCTGAACTGAGTGCACACCTAAGGGAAACTGTAGTTAATGACAAATGTTTGTTTGATTTTTTTGAAGGCAGGACCTTACTGTGTAGCACAGACTGACCTCAAACTTGTGATACTCCTGCCTCAGTCTCCTGAGTGCTCTGGTAACAGGCATGCACCTCCATATCCAGCTGTTACATATTTTTTTACTCCANTAAAAAATAAAAATGAAATAAAAAACAAAACAAAATCTGTAACCTCACTTCATATACTACAGAAAAGTTTCGTGATAAAGCCAGGCCAGGTGTGATGGTAAACACCTTTAATCCTAGCACCTGGGGGACAGAGGCAGGAAATCAGGTCTCTGTGAGTTTGAAGACAGCTTTGTCTACATAGCAAGGTCCAGGACAGCCAGGGCTACACACAGAGAAACCCTGTTTCAAAAAAAAAACAAAAAAAGAAAGAAAGAAAATAGAGAGAAAGCAGGTACTGGATAACACAGGGTATAATCCTGGTATGGTTGAGGCTGCAGCAGGAGATCACGTATGAACCTGAGGCCAGCACTGAACTACATAGTGAGTCCTAGGCAAGCCTGGGCTGGACTACAAGAAAGAAGAGGGTGCACCAAAGGGAGCTAGGGCTATTAAGGGGAAAATATTCCAAATATTCCAATGGGAAAACTTCCAAAAAACTATTTTAAAAAAATACTTTGAAGTCAAGCATGGTGGCACACACCTTTGATCCCAGCACTTGGGAGGCAGGGGCAGGTAGATCTCTGTGAGTTTGAGCCCAGCCTTGTCTACTTAGCAAGTTCTAGGCCAGCCAGGACTACAGTCAAATCACTGGGCTCCACCCCTCAGGGATCCAGTGNAGGGATGCAGCCTCTGGACANGGACTTTGGCCCAGGGAGGCCAACNCTGCAACACAGCTGCTCCCTGCAGATGGTCCATCTTTCAATCACTGGGGACTTAGTGTCATTGTCCTCAAGTGTCTCTTTCAGGAACCCCTGTCATGTGTTCCAGAAGAAGTCCAACACAGACAGCACAAAGTTCAGGAAGAAAAGCAGTATGGGTGGCTCTGGGCATGGACAAGAGGCCAGCAAGTGATACTGGACTCCCACAAGGTCCTC